>JAGFPH010001767.1:29651-48208 GCA_018207615.1 Philaenus spumarius | reverse complement strand
TTTTTTTTTGTTTTTCTACAATTTGTTCCTTACTCACTTTGGTTTACGGAAGACTTAACTTCTCGCCAGTGACCTTATAGGTTTACGGATTTTCCGCACCATATCGTACACACTTAGGTTTACGAGGGACTTAACCCTGCGCCAGTGACCTTGTAGGTTTACGAGGGACTTAACCCTGCGCCAGTGACCTTTTTAGGTTTACGAGGGACTTAACCCCACGCCAGTGACCTTTGTACACACACACACTAAGTAAGGAATAAATTGTAAAAATATTTAGCACTTTTTAAGGCGCATTTACTATCGTGTTGAAAGTGTTGAGGTAATATACATTGAATTTCTGTACAGTAGGAGTATTTTTCTTCCTCTGGCAATTCTATCACACGAGGATGAAATTTTCTCAAAAACTGAGCTTTTTCCAATCCTTTTGTGAAAATTGTGGAGAATGGTTCGCACAAAGAACGTATAGTTTCCTCGTCATATGGAACACTACCATCATCCCATTTGAGAAGATGATAGTGCTTTTGCAAATAACGCACCGATCTCCGAGCTTTAGCATTCAGTAGGTCAAATTTATAGGGTGGTTTGAAAACAATGACGCTTTCAAAAGCATCACTCACTATAGCAAACTCTTTGACTAAATACCTGTTGTTGTTATCTTGGAATCCGTGAAATTCAACTATGGCCCGCATATTTTTTAAAGAGGACGATTTCATCGTACAATTTGTCCGCTTCGGGGAGAGTGCTAGAAACGAGTTCGTCAGAGGCTAAACACTCACTAATGTAACTGCGTAAATAATCTTCGTTATAAAATAATTCCTTAATCCGGCGGTTTATGAGAGGTATGGAGTCTTTAAATAGTCCCCACTCTGGCAGGTTCAAGTTTAAATAATGATGGCCGTCATGAAATGTAACATAACGTTTTCCAAACATTGTTTTTACTTGAATACTCCCAACACTTAAGGTAAAACCATGGCTAGTCTTTCCTTCAAGAACCGAGGTTATGTCACAAAGTAATATTTCGTTAAACACTTCGCCTGTAAAGAAAACATATTTTTTACCTGCTTGAAGCAATAATCCAGTCTCATATCCCGTAAGCTGGAATAGCCCTGTCGCTACAAATTTTGTGCATTCAGTGTTTAAGAAATGTACGGATTTCAAAAAGATGCCCAAAGGTAGGTTAGATGGATACTTGATCTCAACTTCCATTTTCTCTGGCTTCATGATCGCGACTGAGCCTAGACCATCTTTTTAACCGTAACGGAAAGAAGATTGTACACTATATGTGTATCGTGTAGAATGAGACAGTAGGCTGTGGTTTTATCGTCAAAATTTGAAGAGGTTTCTATCTCAAGTCTGACGTCAACAGGGCCTGATTTTATAGAATCGTTCTGTTTCGAACAGTCAATCACAAAAATCGGGGCTTTGTCCTTGAACGAGGCAAGATCCATGCAAGGAGACGACTCACGTAGATAGTAAGACTGTTGAAACCTAGAGTACATCTCGTACATGGTCGAAACGTCCCCGTGGATACTATCGTAGGGAAAATACTGTGAATTTAAGTAAAGTTTTACATTTTCCACTCCACAACGGTCAAACAAGGAAGCGTCTTTTTTAATTTGAATCTTCCTATCTTTTTGAAAAGCTACAATAACGTAACGCGGTTTTTCCATCTGGTTAGAAGTTTTTACGGTCCAGGAAATCTGTTGCGACGGCGGAAGTGTAGGGAATTCGTGAATCCCCCAGCTTCTAAAAGGGACGTGAACGGGAGCATCGCGTTCGATCATTTTTAAAATTTTCAACCGATAAGCATCGGTCACAGTGAGATGAGGAACTCTCCATTGTATGCTGGTTATTTTCAAATCTACGGAAGTAGCGTTCTCACCTATTATCGCGTTCAAGTCGGACGAAGAGCGTAAAAGTACGAGTTCCTGTTTTACGTTCACCACAATTCTCTTGTAGTCTTCAAAAAAGCCCATAAGCATTTTCAAAGGTACGGAGATTGTAAATGTCGTCGATTCGTGTGTTTCACCGACTCCCAGCCAACCGGCGTTCGCGAGTTTATTCTTTTCAATTTCCCGCAGAGACAAGAGGTTCTTAATTGTACTTGCAATTCCAACGTTTCTCGTTCTGTCCACTTCGTTTGCGGCGATTTCATATCGGATATCGTCAAACAAAAAGGCTACCGCATTATTCACCAACTTTACGGTCGCATCGGCATTAGCAGTCGTTTTTCCGCTTATTGTACCTTTGATGTACAGTAAACTTTCAAACGGTGCAGTAATCACGTCCTGTTGATTAATAGGTATACGGATTTCGTCGTTATTACCATAAGTGGCTGACGCGTAAGGCCTATGCGAATGATATTCCATACCGGTGATGATGTCATTGTACTCGGCAGCACTATCGATTGCCAACAGCTCCATTATTGATTTTGAATCCAAGCGATCTCAGGAAACGAATGTTTCGTGGTGTTAACCCCAACGAGTTTTGACGCGTACTGACCACCGGTTTATATTGCCGTTCGTTAAATACGAGTCCCATTTTGGCGTCTTAAATGCAGCCGCACTGAAATTGCCTCGCCTCTAAAATCAATCAACTCTCCGTTCTGATCCCTCAGACTCACCGTTACACTATGAACAGTTTTCACCCTGACGGGTAAATATATTATATTTGACGGCGTTTCCACAATCTTGTAGCCCGGGGGGACTTGGGGGTAAAACTCGTGCATAATGTGGGATTCGATACCGTTTTGAAATGAACCGGCCGCGATATTGCATTCTACGCGAATCATACTCACTCTGATAATGTTGACAGGCGTATTAGACACATGTTTTTTATTAGCCGCCAATGTACCATTTTTAAAACCTAGTAATTGACCAATGGAACCGTCCTCCAAACAAATATCTTTCGAACATTTAACTTCTGCTTTTAACGTGTTGTTATTGGGTTTCAGTGAAAATGTAATTCCTTTCGGTTCTAGTTCGTTTACAATAAACTTTTCCATGTCTTCGATTTCGTACGAGCCTGTAGGTATACTTACGTCTACATTAGTTGTTTCATTTAATTTGATTTTAAGTTGGTTATTAACGCCTTCTATTACGTTTGGAATAGAGTTGTATGTGGCAAGATCTATAAGACCAATTTCCCACTCTCCGTTGAGTTCAAGTGGCGGAAAAAAATCGGACAAGAGTGTGGAACTGTTACCAGACAACACGATACTCATTGTGATAGAAACTTTAAGCACAAATGACCGCAAACGACTGAGTCGCCCGACTGATGTTGCCTGTAATTATAGTGAACTGAAGCGTTTGGACCGAAATAACTTGTCAACTCGATTGGAGGCCTAAGATTTCCGAAACTATCAAAGTACTCGACGCTGTCTCCCCGTTTCTTATAGCACACCCAGTGGGTGCCAGTACCCTTTATACTGTCCAAATTCACAATGCCCGCTTCGTTCCTTAAGGACCGCGAAGGAAGGGTATCTCTCATGTACACACCTCTGAAATACGGTATTTTAAATTTAACGGCGTATTTTTCCAAATCAATATTAGTCAACGGTCTGATCGGGATCGAATCTATCGGGTTTTTTTTTTACTACAGCGCATGCGTCTTTTACCGCTCCCCTTCTTCTTATACGGTTTCAAGTAAAGACCTTTACCCTTTAGCTGTTTTAGCAGTCGGTCGACAGACTTTTTCCCTGTCCTGCGTTTCTTCCTCCTACCACTTCCGATTTTTGATTTTAATTTCATCGCGTTTGTTACGGCCCAAGCAGCTGCTTTTTCACCTATAGATGCGTTACTCGCTTTAACCCGACTCCAAGCCTTTTCAGCTAAATTTTTATCCGCAACTCTACGTCTGTCGGAATCACTGTACTTACTATAGGCTATATCGTGCTCTTTACAAGCTTCGTCCAACAAATTTACACCTTTATCGCCTCGTGCTAATCTCTTGGCTAATTTCGTGCCGGGTCCACAGTAGTTGTAACCGGGTAAATGAAGTTCTATAGGTAGAAGATCGATAGCTTTATTCAAAAGACCACGTCCTTTCCTGATAACTCTTCGCTTGCGACTGACATGTGTTGACCGTGTCTTCGCCATTTGTATACTAAACTAAGACGAGACTAATCCGTGGTTTATGTAGAAAAATAAAACATATCCGTCACAAGAGAGTACAAATCTTTGAGACGCTTCTCTTTCATACAAGTGATTTGTAATACGTCAAAAATATCCGCCTCTATTCGTGTAACGTAACCGACAAACTCGTTGTAGACGTAAACGTTATTCTCACCAAAAAAGTATACATTTCCATCGATATACTGAAATCCTCCCTTTATAGTCGACGGTAATCCAGCGTACAGCTCCCTGACTCTACCCACGTACATACTAGTACGAGCGCATTCGTCGTAACGCGAAACGTAAATGTCATCGTGGAAAAATATGATTCCTCCTTGATTGTTTCGAAAAACGGCATTTATTTGTTTAACATTACCTCTTCCCAACCAGTCGGCAATACCGTACTCGTACAATACTTTCAGGCTAGGATAAGCGAATGTGTACACAGTACTGTTTGTTAATAAGACTACATTACTATCGGCTTGTTGATAGAGACCAGTCAAATTGTTAAATTCGCGAGGTAAGAAATTCAACCAGTCTCTAGTTAATCTCGGAGCAGTGTACGGTTCTCGTTTTGACACCTCCAAGTGAAATTTCCAAAAATATTGTTCATAAAATAAAAATACGTGCTTATCGCCAATTAGAATTTTGTTAATTTTACCCCTCAAATTACAGAGGTCGGGTGCAGTAGCTACAGGTGATTGAGGAGGCATAGCGGTAGTTGTGGTAGTGGTAGTAGAAGTAGTTGATGTTGTAGTTGGAATAGGCGTGGTACTAGTGGTTGTAGTAGTCGTTGTTATTGGTACGTATATATTCTGTATACTACGCATGGCGTCATCGGATATCTTCACCTGGTACATATCAGTTATATTTTGAGGGAGAATTGTAAAAGGATACATTGTCGAATTGCTCAGATAATTATGACTGAGTCCGAGAGCGTGACCTATTTCGTGAATAAGTACAAAATAGAAAGATTGGGTACCGGTTGCGGGGTAGTTCATGCTGAAATCCCAATATTCATCGTTGTCAAAATGAACTTCTACTTTTTTGTGAGAAGTAGTAGGTCTTGCATCACAATGCGCTAAAACTCCACCAGGACCGTCGAAATTAAAATTGCATATGCCGTTGCCCACACCTATTTTCATGTGTTTCTTTTCACTCATAGAAATTACAATATTTGGGTGTAAATTGTCGCGGTAAAATTTTAAAATGGTGCTATTACTCCATAGTTCAAATGCCCGTTGTACTATTAACTGATGGGCTCGTGGTCCGTACATATACCATGATATCGTAGTATTCTTCCAACCGAGTTTAGCAGTCGCGTCCAGAGGGTGGTCAGTTTCGTTAAATCCGCAAAAGCTTTGCTCACCCTCGGAGAGAACAGATTTGATAAGGAAAAACACAACCGCCGCGGTCAAAGTCATCCTAATGAATGATCGAATTTAAGAAATGCAAGCCCTTACAAAGTGGGTCTTACTTTAAGCTAATCATTTCCACATCATACACCAGGTGAAAGGGGAACAAATTCAGCCTTTGAATAAGCTTTAATTACTTTTTCCATAGCTTTTATCGTGTCATTCAGTTGAGATATCGTGACGGCGTCGTCGTCGTCTACGCCTTTAGCTAAATTACACAATCGATTCCGATTTGCGTTAAAGGTTTTAGGCGAGTCCCTCGTTATAGCGTCTGACTTAACCCATTTCTTTAAATCTAAAACACTCTTTTTCACTGCATTTAGTTGAAGCAGATTCACGGCATCTCTATCTTTTTTGGCGACCGGTAGATTCGTGATTCTTTTGGAGCCGGCATTGAATACATCATCACCTTCGGCTAATTGAGTTACAATTATTGCGTTTGCCTGTAAAAATTCTAAATTAACCGCGTCTCGTAACGACACCGGTGGACCGATATTATTTATTATATTATTTTTAAAATTCCATCCGTGTTCCGACAACGATACGATCCCCTTGTTCAATATAAGTTCGTCAACGTATTTCATATTTACCGCGTCCGCTTCTACTTTGGGATATCCTACGTTTTGTATACGTTTATTATTAACATTATAGCCACTGCCGTCGGGTAAATCGGTTATAGCGTTTGCCTGTAAAAATTCTAAATTAACTGCGTCTTTATTGGACACTGGGTGGCCGACACTGGTAAGCCTTTTATTTCCAAAGCCCCACCCGTTATTGTCAAGAGTTATTCTATTGTCCACATAGGACTTGGTTGCAACGTCTTTCTCATTCTCGGGAGTTTTTACGTTACATATACGTTTATTTTTAACGTCGAAATACTCTTCACCGTAGGCTTGGAACGGGTCAACAGGTCTTTTGAGAATCACACTATTCGTAACCCATGACTTATATTTATTTAACTGATCAAAGTTGACGGCGTCCGTTATGTCGGTTCCCCCTTTGACATTGGTTAATTTTTTACCTCCGAAATCCCACTTATATTCATCTGTAGGTATTTTACTATCTACATAGTACTTGTTGACTGCATCCTTTTCATTTTCTGGTTGACCCACATTACATAACAATTTATCCTGAATGTCGTAATTCCCCTCTGAGGTGAGATTAAATCCTACACCTTTAGGACCCTGTTTCGAAACCGTCGCCTCGGAGTAACGTCCAAACTTGTCGACACTCATCTTATCAATGATCTAATTTTTCTATTTCCCAAGCCTTTTATCAACCCCGCTTCACGTAGTTCTTCTACTATTGACGCAATCTTGTTCGAATGACCCGTGTGACCGGCGTCATTGGAAGCTAGCAAAAGTCTCATTCGATCGCATAGCTCGTTCGGATCGTCCCAGTAAGAGTATCCTTTTCCGCTGATCGATTTAGGAGGGAACAATTGTATTATAATTTTTTTGTATTTCTCCGATTTAGGGTTCCTATTAACCTGACCACGTGCATCATATTTTCTTTTGTGCGCGTTGGTTTTCAAACAGATATCTTTGTACGCGTTCAAGTCTGCATCGGTGTACATACCATCTTTGGGTATTCGTTTAAAAAGTAACTCGTACAGTCCAGGTGTTCCTTTATAGTTAGTTCCTTCTATTGATATTTTCCCTTCGTCCGTAAACTGTATTGTTTTATCACCGACCATAAAATCGTCACCTTCGATTCGCGGGCCGTACACGTTATCTATAACCTTTTTAGTAGGATTATCTGTCATAAATTTAATCAGGTACCTTTGTGTAGTAGGATGTTTTAACGTATTTATCACCCAATTTTTGGATTCAGCACGACCTTGTGGCGTTGACAATAACTCGGTCACGGTATCGGGGGTTTCCGCGACTGTTTCGGTTTCGATAAAACTAGGACCCCCAGGCGTTGAGGTTTCCGCAACCGTATCAGTTTCGATAAAACTATGATCTCCGGGCGTTGAAGTTTCTGCGGTAGGTTCAGGCGGTTCATCCTTTATCACTGTTTTAACATCCGATAGTGTCCGTATTTTAGACAACTCACTAATAATCGGCTTGTACTTTTTTGCAAGAACTCGTTCCGTATCGACTTCCCCGTATCTCATCTGTTGGTACTTCCTTTTGATAGCGTCTCTCAGACGTGTTATCTCAAAGGTGACCTGTTCGGACGACGACATATCGCGAAATGAAAGGTCTTTTGCTGCGAATTTTCTATTTATGGTAATTCTATAGATCTCAAAAAGAGCGCGTACTTTTTATCCTTTAACAGATAGCCCACTACATCACCTGCCGAGACTTTAAACATTTTACCTTTTCCCTTCCAATAGTTGCGCATATGATTATCGAAAAATATGATTATTATATGATTTGTTTACGTCGACGAATACAAATGTTCGTTTTACATTAGCGCGCCACTCGGGTATTTCAGCCACAACGAGGTAGTCATCTGAAGGTGTGTCTTGCATGTGTCGTTTGAGTTCGGCTATAGGCCTAGACGCGGATGTGTCCAACAGGAAGGAATTGAGCAAGAGAAATTCGTCTAAATTTGCACCGGTAAATTTGCGCCACGCGTTTAGCTGTATCGGATCGATGATGGAATATTTTCGACCGTCGAACGATAGACCGAAATGCGCGCATTGGTTCGGCACAGTGGGCAAAGCTAGTTTAAGAAACTCGACGGTAAACATACCCTGCGCCTTGTTGTTTACGGCTTCAAAATGTTTCCCCCGCATTTGGCGCGGCAGGTCTTTAGGCGCCGGTCCGAACTTTACGTTATAACTCACGTCGACACAACACTTTGAATCGAGCAATAACTTATAGGCGTAAACCGGATCTCGAATAGGTATAGTCCGCTCCGTTACTACTACGCACCTCGATGCATAAGGTAATGAACAGCCGTATTGCAACATATCCAGGTAAACTTGAGTGTAGTTTATGTCTCCGTGGTCGGGTCTAACGGTACGATCGAAAAAATCGGGAAAAGGTCTAAAACGCGAGATTAAATTTTGAGAATGTCGTACGGTGCCTTTCATCATGTGTTCGTTGTAAATAACTAGCTCAAACGGTACACCGTTCTTTTCGCTCTCGTGTAGAAACTTTATCCAAGCTTCCCTGTTGTAAATCCTATGACCGGAAGTAATCATCAGTATGACCACGGGCGGTAAACTTTTACTGTATCCTCCACGTCTCTTGTGACGCCAACATCGTCTGTTAAATATATCCCCGTGTTTAGAAGCACGACTACAATAGTTGCCGCAAAATTGTTTCCTATTGGGATAGTACCAAGTACAAAGGTTTGACTTTGGTTTAGAAAGTCTTGTTACGGAAGCATACGAGCCGATATCGTTGTACGTGTAAATACGCATTATATATCTTTTACAAAACGATCGAATCCTATCCTATACCGCCCCTCAGCAATCTCACTGTCTTTGTCTATAACCACAAATCCGTGTTTATCCTTCCACGCGAGAGCACATATATCTTTAAAAACTCCAAAACAAACGTCCGGCATGACGTGATCTGTAAAAATGTGACGCAAATTCATCTCGTCTTGTTTAAATACTACTAAAAGGTTGGCATTGTCGCGGATCAGCTGCTTGGGTATTCTGCTGTAGGTCTGTCCCAAATAAAACGAATCTATATTGTTATGACGACCCATGGTAAAGTAACTGCGTATATGATCGTGTTTTTCACAAGCGATATCGTCAAATAACATAACAGAATCTGGTTCGGCTTCGTTGGGGGGAATTACACTATCGTTGTCCGAATATGGAAAATAACCGATACCCGAATTTTCAAAAACATTTTCCAATAGTTTGTATTTAGGTTGATGAAGGGACTTGGAAAACACGTAAATATTTGCAAATTTCAATCCGTGCTCCTCGAACAACAGATTAAATACTACATTGGTTTTACCACAATTCGAAGGACCACACACAATACACCTAATAGTATTGGGCAATAATTGACTGTGACGTTTTTTGGTATTGTTACTTTCCGAAAGGTATTCGTCAAAATTTGACATCCGAAGCGCGTGCGACATACTTTCGATACGCATTGTGAATAGAAACTGAAGGACATTTACCGGAGTTTCTCTTTTTAACGATCGGCTTTCCGAGACTCTACGATCGGCATCGAGACCTGCTTACCGAGCCTCCACATCCGTTATTGCACGGCGTTGTGACCTCATTGACATTTGGCCGAGCAGCTTTCTCTTATCTACCCACGAGTTGTGTGCATGCGAGGAGAGCTGCTTACCAAGCCTTCCGTTATTGCACAACGTCGTGACCTCATTGACATTTGGTTAGAGCAGCTTTCTCTTATCTATCCACGAGTTGTGTGTTTTATCGAATCCGAGCCATTTCACAAGAACTTTGTTTCCTTTCTTGCGCAATACTTTTTCCACGAGATAAACGTCGCCCGTGCTCGACTTGCTTAACTCTTCGCCGTAAAAACTACCTTTTAAAATTTCTCCTTTTCCGTCTTGTAAAACATATGTGATTGGTTTTGTAGGCCTAACACCGTACACCGTAAACACTTCGTTTGTCCAGTTGGGTAGATAACCTTTAGCAAATGTCTTTTTGTACTTGGAAATTCTAACTTTATCGTCTAATTTAAATTTAGGCTGACTTTTGATAGACTTTCCCGCGATTTTTGCCAATAGTAATTTTTCGTGTTTTTTCAAAACTTTAGAGGGTTTCATACCGATAGTACTGTGTACGGTATTATTATACGACTTTACTATTTTAGGTAACAGATCGAGCCACTCGTAACTGCCTTGTGCGGTAAACTCACGCCACATGAGATTTTTCAAAGTACGATTTAACCTTTCCACTATGGAAGCTTTTTTGTCCGAATAGGTCGCGTAATGATTTATATTGTATTTTCGCATTAACTTTTGCACGTGCGCATTGAAAAATTCCTTACCTTGATCGGTTTGGAAATGTTTCATTTTGTGATTTTCAAATATCGGTTCTAATGCGGCTGCTACTTCTAACCCGGATTTCGACTTTATAGGCACTGCAAAAGCAAATTTGGAAAGGCAGTTTATCACGGTCATTATATACTTGTACCCTTTATTGACTTTAGCGTACGGTATCATCTCGACCAAATCCGCCTGAAAAATATCCGTTAACGATTTCAAAGTCACTCGTCTAGTTTTGAAATTTCTTCTCGCGGGTTTATGAAGCTCCGCAGCAATAGCTCGTCGCACATCCATCGTTCAACTGACGGGGTAATCATATGGGACGGGGTATGTAAACCCCCGAAGGGGTGAAACAGGCCCCCACCCGCCTGTTTCCGTGATGCCCAACCATAAATTTTGGCATCTCCGTTACAACACATTCAGCCTTGCGAGGATTATAGTCCCTTCGCCAGAGGGCCAATCACGCACAGACACACACACGCACACACACACACACAGAGTTCAACATATCGCTCTTTCTAGTCGCGGAATTTTAATGTACCCATAAGGTAAAGAATCGTACTCTCCATGTCTCTTTCTTTTTGCTCCAGTGATTTTAAACAGTTTCGTCTCGCTCACGGTTACGACCTCACGATCTACAGTTCTTATGCGTGTGTCTGTAACAGTGAGCGGGTCTTCATCTCTATCTAGTACCATCCGTTTCAACGATTCAAAATTCACCACACCCGAAGTGCGAAGGTTCAACGATAGGCCTTTTACTTTGCAAACAGTCACAGGGTCGTTGGATTTAGTAGACAGAACTTTGTAGGCGTAGGTTTTTGGACCACCTGATACAAATTCTGTAATGTAAGATCCCGACCCGTAGTCGGCTAATTCGTCGGTCATCTGTCCGAGGTAGTCTCCAGTCTCTACTTTGTGTAATCCTTCTCTGTGCAGGTAAATGACAGAATCAGTATCATAGTAGGCCACCTGAGTATCTAAGGCGTCCAGGTAGTCGTACAATTTAAGTCTTGCATGAGCAGTAGTGAACGCAGCGAGTACCACGTTCACAGTAGGGAGTACTTCGCAGGAGTCCTCAACATATTGCCAGTTTACTACAACTACATCTTCGTTCACTTCGTGGATATGGTTTACGTCTACGGACGGGCTGACTAGCATTTTAAACAATTCCGAAGGCTGTCTTACTATGGATGTTTTTGTTTGATTTTCCCTCTGACCGAATTTACCCCAGAATGAATTTAACATTAATTTTGCAAGTGACCTAAGCCCCTCATTTTTAAAAATTTTATTAGGATCGAGTTTAATATTTTCGTTTATAAAATAATCTTCTATATACTTTGCCCTGTCTTCTTCAGATTGACACCACCCTGGATACCCTGAGGCCTCCTGTTTGATTTTTAAAAATTTATTTATAAACCCCGTGAAAAGACCGTCTCCGTTGTCAAACGACGCCATTTTATATTCCCATAGCTCGTACATCTCAATAATGACGTAACCCTTGTCCACAGCTTTTCGTATTTCGTCCATAGTCCAAGTACCTGTCAATACTCGTTCGTCAATGTTATGTGTACACTCCCCTAGTAAATTTTGTCCGCAAGTTCGACACAGAACAAACATCAGTTTTTGATTCATCTTTGCAGGAAGTACAGGATGATACAATTCCCGAGGAGGGAGTATAGTGCATTTAAGAAGTCCGTCAACAGTCATACCTTGTTTCCTACACTCGCCATCGCCTATATGTATTTTTGGGTGACCTACAGGGTATTTACCGTACTTGCAAACCCAAGGATAGAGCGAACACACGTCTACGTACTGAATCGTTTCGCCTTCCTTGCATTTCGTGTACGATTTTGTATTACCCGTTCGGCCACCGAAAAATGCATCTCGAGGGGTAAGGGGTACAGTGTGCATCATGGGGTGAGAATCAAGGTAAGCCATTTCAACGTTTCGGTGTTTAAGTTTGCGAAAGTCGCATTCCCACATTTCCACGACTTCATGTCGAGCGAGTTTAGCGATTTTGGCTCTTGTTCTCGCTAATCGCGCATTGTGCGTGTCGGACGGATCGTCTTTAAGAGGTTCATTGCGGCTGTGCGGAAAACATTTAGGGCATCCGTGCCAGTAGCAGCCGTGGAATTCGAAAACTTTTCCGTCGCACACTCCGTCCACTTTCACCCCATCGACGACAACTTCACGACCTCTACCAGCGTGATCCATACGAATCCCTCTCTGAGCTTCCTCCCAAGTCAACCATTGTAAAGCGATTTTAGACTGGAGGTCGACAGATCGGTATCCAATTTTAGGAACAATTCCTATCGTGTTTGGTTTTAGGAAATTACGCCTGAACGCGAGGTTGCATGCACTTGCTATTGTCACGGCTTCTAGAAAAGGGTCAACGTTACACTCTTTGAGAAATGAGGCTCTGAATTTAATACACGCTTGAGCCAAAATGTCTACGTCCGAAAGGCAGTACTTAAAGATTTCCTTTTGAAAGTCAAACTCGTACTCGTTACGAATCTGTTCGTCATGCCATTTCGTAAAGTCTTTGTATCCTTGGTCAAACATAGAGTCGGGACAATAAAACTCTTTAGAGGGGATAGGACCTACATAATTTTCATTGGCCAATGTGTTGAACAGATGTGGAAAGTAGCCTTTCTTTTTTTCAGGAGGTAGATCGAAAGCTTTAGGAAGTTTGGATAGAGCCATGGGCATGTAGTTCAAAGAATCGATAAATTTAACATTATCGATCTCCATGAGGATTACCTTTGTACCGCGTGTGATCAGTTCGGGGGTGAATTGAGTTTTTTCGAGCACGTATTTAAGGAGAAATTGAAAATCGAACGATTGTCCGTTATGTGCCAGGATACACACTTTTTTGTATGCTTTTC
The DNA here is from genome assembly GCA_018207615.1 of Philaenus spumarius. Lineage (NCBI taxonomy): Eukaryota > Metazoa > Arthropoda > Insecta > Hemiptera > Aphrophoridae > Philaenus > Philaenus spumarius. The sequence continues at coordinate 34,858 of JAGFPH010001767.1, read as the reverse complement.
GCACTTCCATAACGTACGACATAAAGTCGTTGACGGGGTGATCTCTGAAAACTCGAATACGATCGAGACAATTTTGACACGAATCGCCGTTTATACATTTCCAGCAGAACTGTTGGGATATGCACAAATTTACTCGATGAACGTTGGCTGAGTCAAGTACCTCGTCTTGACGTGTCTCTAGATCAAAGAAAATGAAAAGAAACCCCTCGGACATAGGTTTCCTATAATCGACTTTCATGTAACACCTGTGATTCGGTTCCATGAATTCATTGCACACTTTACAATAAGTTTCACCGCACACATGTTTTGAATGTCGCTGTTGCGGAATTATCATTTTCTCGCAACTGGGGCACTTTTTGACCGATTTGCATATATTTTTTAAATGTGCTGTGAAACAGTCTCTGTTCATAAACTTTCTGTTACAATCTCCGCAATAGATCCCATCGTTTTCCAACAAACACGGTGGGGAACGTTTGCAGGAGTAACAGGTGGAGGAACATCTGTGCTTGTAACGGTGATCGAAAGGAATGTGACACGCTTCACAGTAAAATTTGCAAGCAAAAGCGGCGGTCAAACTAGTAATTACGTTGAAATGACCTTTGTGAAAAATTAAATTTAGTCTGTAGCGAGGATTTTGCACCTCGCCTTCGAAATAAATATCACGGCCTTTATTCCCGGACTGTACACCGTAATTTTGTGTAAAGGTAAATGATTTTGAAACTGATGCAACTCTCGTACCCCTGCACCTTCGTCTGTGAATTGAACTCTTGCATCGAGCATAAGTTGTCGGGCTCTAAGAGTCTGTCTGTTACATCTATTCTTTCGTATAAGCGCATATTCCTTGTCTTTTTCCGCATGAGCTATTGCGACTACGAGTGAGCATGGTAAACACAAAGAGTCTGTATTTTTTATTACTACAATACCTTTTCTCGCACTACATTCTTCATCGAAATTATTATACAATCCGGGTCTAACTTTACCTCGGCCCATCGGTACTTTTACTTTTGTACATTCTACTTTAAATGTATCGCAAGAAGTACAAGCCGCGGAGTTACTCTGTATAATACCCCCGAAAATGTTCCACAGGATATCTGCAGACACTTCTGAAGCCCGTCTGAATGCTAAAAATCCCGGTTCCTTATTTTTAAAATTGAGGCTCCGCAAAGTAAACCCTAAATAGTCTTCGTCAGTCGTATCCTTTGTCATAATCTCTACAAGTTCGTTCAAACCCTGTCTAATCCAATGCATTTCTTCAACACCTTCGGGTGGTGAATTAAATTTGAAAACAACTTTGGTACCGTAGAGTCGGAACTTTACAACATAAGTTTCCAAACTAGATAAAATGTAAGCGGCTGACATTTTACTAACTATATCTATTACAAGAAAGAGAGAACAAATATAGATTAAAGAGAGATATGTTACCTCGTGTGCAGTACTGCGCAGAATGCATAACGTTTTTAACAATTAAGACACCACATAGTAAAACGAGTGCAAATCAAGGCCGATGCAGGGAACGCAAGTCAAATATGTTGAAAGAGACAGACACTTCTAACCGGTTGTTCTACGCGACTTTCGCACAAGTTGTAAGAGGGTCTTTGCCAGCGAAGTTGAATCACTGTCGGGCAGTATTGAACGTTTAAACTAGACTCGCTTATTGCATGTAATTTACATGCATATGAATAGGGATTGCAATCACATTGTGAGCGAGTGTTTCGCACTCGACTGCATCGGAGTCCGTTTTCCAGTGCGGGAAGTAACCTCGAGATTAGTATAAAAGCAGGATACATCTACCTTTCATTATCAGTCGTTTATTATCGGTTGTCAGTGTGTTTCAGTGTTAATTTTCTTAGTGAGTATGGCTGCTGCTACTAATACTATTGATTTTTTTAATACGATCGAACCGAAAAATTTAGATTTTGTTCAATTACAAAAACTAAAAATTGGAAAAGCGTATTTAATTACAGACGCCGTACGTATGGCGACCAAGCATGGTCAAAGCATTCTATTGGATTTAGATCAGGACGAAAATTTGAAAAAAGTATTTTTACCGCAGCGGTGCGAGATTTTGACAGATTCTCAAGTATTAGAATTAATACATAAAAAATTATTTGTCACCGAGCATGTAGGGAAAACCGTTAAACTGGAAATACATCCGTAAATCCGGTTATCGAGGAGAACCGTATATGTTTATTCTTATATATATATATATTTTATTACAATTCAAGTAAGTATAATTTTTCAGTAAACGCTATGAATGTATCTCATTCACCAAAAACATTGTTAGACCTATGTGCTATATCAGTATGTGAACAACTGTTAATGACTGATATTAATATAGATGATCTTCAATTACCTGTGTCTATTAAAAAACATTTAAGAAGAAATTTTAGAAACTATTCAGCAAAAGTGAGTTGCAATACTGTAGGATTTGATTATGATTGTATTGATTTTGAACATCTATTTTTCACTATCAGTTGTTTAGTTTCGGTACTGGTTTTAGTGTCAATAATCTTTTTTCAGTGTACGTTATGAATTCAGAAACATTATTTGAGCTATGTGCTCGATCAGTATGTGAACAAGTACTAATTACTAATAGTAATATAGAAGAACTTCATTTACCTGTTTCTATTAAAAAACATTTGAAAGCAAATTTTAAAAACTATTTGATGAAAGTGAAGTGTAATACTGAAGGATTTGATTATTTAAATATTGATTTTGAAAACATTACTTATTCAGATTTTTTTATGCTAATGAATCACCCGTTTGAAGTGCCTGCATTCGCATATGAGTACAACGATGTATTTACTCGACGCTTAACTTACAATGGTGTTGATTTGTGTAGGCACTGTTTTAGCTTATTTGTTGTGAATGATTCTGATTTCGATAGAAATAAACTAGAAATATCTACTCTTAGGGAAGTTGTAGATGGTGACATGTTACTATACACTATTTGGGATCCCGATTATTGGTGCGGTAAATGTGTAGTATCCCCTTTATTTTCAATACAGGAATTTGCCGAGTTCTTACGCTATCGTCCAACAGACACGATTACTAATTTTATTGGAAATAGTTACGATTTCTATTGTGATCGTGACTTGTGTATAAATTATTTAAAGACAAAAATTAGACAATAATTTTATTCTATCTCTCCAAATTACAGTAAAAAATGAGTAACGATTCTGAGACACCGGACTTTGAACAAAACGCACAAGATATTTCCCTTGTGGAATTCCCTCTATCCAGGCCTTCTTCAGCCGTATCTCCTTCTACGTCTTCTTCATCTGTTGAGACCTTTGCGAATCAAAACCTTACTTCAGCATCACCTTCTACACCTTTTGAGACCGCTGCGAATCAAAACCTTCCTTCAGCATCACTTTCTTCACCGTTTGAGACCGTTACGAATCAAAACCTTCCTTCAGCATCACGTTCTTCATGTGTTGAGACCACTGAGAGTTCTTCATGCGCATCTAGATCCGCTCAAAACGAATATATGTGTCGTTTGATGCATTACCTACAGTGCTACGGACATGCAAACTATGTAAGCATCTAAAACATTTTTTCTCTACCTTAAAGTTTAATTTATAATATTAGTAACAACCGTATTTACTTTTTTCAGCTCAGAAATGATTATGCACCTCTGGCTCATCACCGTGGTAACGCTCAACCTTGTCAACATATTCATGGGATGCCGAACCGAGCTACAACGCTAGAGGTTTTGGAAAATGCATCGGCCTCTCTCAGCACGATTGTACAAGATTTAAAGGTAGCAGCGTCGTTTTCATACTACAAAACATGTGGCACGTTTGCGCTCCATGTTTTTAGAATGATGAGACAAGATTTGATAGACCTGACGGAAGACGGTATCTTCTGCTTACAACTATATGGCCGTCCGCCTTCCACCACCACCGGTGTAAGTATTTTCTTAATAAATACTATTTTTGTTGTTTAAGAGTATATAAATACTAATGTTGTGTGTTTTTTACAGCAATCAGAGCTGGTATAAGTTTTTCGTTGTATTTTTGACATCTATCACTAGGTTAAGAGAGAATAATTTAATTTAATTTAGAAAATAAAAAAATAAAGATGGCGGAAACAAAATGGCGGAAACAAAATGGCGGAAAAAGATGGCGGGCGGAAACAGTGGCCGGCGTCGGCGCCTCAAGGTCACCCTCAACGCCCATGTTACTCTCCTCAAGGTCAACACCTCACAAACGTTAACTATCCTCAAGGTCAACATCTCACACACGTTACACTGCTCAAAGGTCAAAGGTCAAGGTCAAGGTCAAGGTTGTCCTAAAGGGGAGCCTCCTCTACTTGGGAGCTCACTTCTTTTCGGGTGAGAAGTGTATTAACAGTATACATTTTCATAACGATTAAATTTGATTCCAGCTGTAAAGTTTTGCAAAATGTTCGAAATTTGTTTATATGTAAAAAATATTGTTTCTACTATCACTGGTTTCTTGTCAGAGATTACTTATACTTATACTATATAGAATGTCCCTTAAATCCGTAGCGGGCTATACAGAATCGTATTGTAGTCATTGAAACAAATAAAAAATGTTGAGTAACATTTTTTCGAATTTGGTTTAGTTTAGTCGCAATCCGCTATTTTGTTTTTTTTACTAAAACTCACTGTAGGCTAAATAGATGAGATATCGAGTTCGAATTTGGAATAAGTATTTTGGATGTTAAGATTTATAAGTGTACCAAACACAAACAATTTATTTTTATAATTTTCAAAATGGAGGCCGTCAGGGGCGGATTTAGGATTGAGCAAAAGGGGGGCCCCTACACCGGAAAAATTCATTTTGTAAAAAATATCCTCTAAAAACCTCATTTTAATGCAGTTTAAGACTACCAAAATCATAACAAGGCTATTAGGAAAAAACCCTTATCATCACACTGAATCGAAAATAGTGACTTTCAATATCAGCTGTGAATATGGAAAATAGCGTTTTCTCGGTCTAGATCGGCAAAATCAGCTGGAGATTTGTGCCGATCTCTAAATTAGTTATAAATTATAATACCATTAGTGCTATCAATAATAATTATGATTTGAAATGTCATCTTATTAATTTATTAGATATAATAACGATTTTAACAAAGAAACATCGAGAGTAACAATACAACTACATATTGATACTATTTACAAGTATTAAATAAATAAACTTTTAACTTATTATTTAAAAAATTACATCAGTATGTTT
>JAGFPH010001767.1:0-17690 GCA_018207615.1 Philaenus spumarius | reverse complement strand
TGGCCCTAGAGGAAGCTACATACCAAATTTCATTCAAATCCGTTAGGTAGTTTTGAAGAAGTCATTTTTTAATAACTTTGATCCCCCCAAACCCCCCTAAAATTTCGGTTTTTTTAAACCCTTTCTTAGTGAGCATCTATGGCCCTAGAGGAAGCTACATACCAAATTTCATTCCAATCCGTTCGGTAGTTTTTGAGAAATCGTGATGAGTGAGTCAGTGAGTCAGTGGGTTTTGGCTTTTATATATATAGATAAAACAAAATTTTTAGTTTTTATATTTTTTAAACTCTCTAAGATATTGAAGACTGTAACTTTGATGATGATATATTACGCCTTATTTCAAAGCATAATAAGTTATGGTATAACGGCATGGGGTGGAGCGTATTCTAATACTTTTAAATTATTACAAAATCATCAGAATAAATTACTAAAAATTGTAAATAAGAGAATATTTAATTCTAATAACCCTATAAATTTAGATCAACTTTTTCGCAAGAATCATTAAAATATCATTACGAAGATTTATAAGTTAAATATATAAATTCGAATAGTATCACCCGTAATAGAAGTATTTTAATTCCTAAAATATGTAAGACTATTAGTATTAAGAATAGTCTTATTAGGGCAATAAGCATTTTCAACTCGCTACCTAATGAGTTGAAAGTCCTAAAAACTGAACATGGAAAAAAACAAATTAACAAAATGGGTTGCTGCAAATTTTAATTTATACTAGATTAAGACAATGTAATATATTTTTGACTTTATTTCTGTTGAATATTGAAAATGCATAAAATTTTATTAATTATTATATTATTGATGTTATAATTCAAATCTTTCCGAAATGTAAATTTACTAGTTTTAATTAAGTTTAAGCTATAATTTTTTTTAACCCTACCACTAACAGGTAATTTTTTTACCTCTGTGGATTTATGTAATATGTCACATATACATTATATAATTTTTTGAGTAATAAATAAATAATAAAACCTAAAATAAATAATGTTAGTACTGTACTACTGATTCAAGTCAAAACATTACATTTTCACATTACAAATATATTTTAGAAATACATTTTAAAACATTTATACTCATATTATTTATTCTTAAACTAGTCTACAAAAGTCCATAATCTTCAACCAAAGCTTTGAATCTCCTTTCGGACATCTAACTGATAATGTCAGTTTATTAAAATAATTAATATTGCTGGTGCATACAACTATTACTCAATCTAGTGTAAGGCGTAATGAGGTATGGATTATCTGGCGTTAAATGTATGTTAGAACTTACACTATTTTAAACATACTAGGGGGCCTGCGCGCAAATTGCGCATTTTAATATTTTTTTCTGTTTGTTAGAAACTCACCTACAATTCAAAGAAATATCAGTTGTTAAATTACATCACGTTAAAAACCGTAATAATGCAAGTTGGTAAGCACTGGACCTTTGAAAGCGCCCTCTAGAAATAAATCAAAGGCTTGGGGTTGGAGCCCTAAACGAAATGATTTTTTTAATTACCATTCGCAGGTGCGCTAGATCATACGATTTAAAATGACACCTCAATCGTAAAAATCGGTTAAGTTGGACCGGCGAAAAAGGGACGTAACAGAAAAAACCCTTATAGAAATAAGTATATGATATATTAACTCTTGCAGAAACTTAATTACTAAGAAAAATAATAACTTTGAATGTTCCGAATTAAATTATTGATAGAGAATTGTTTACTAATAAGGTAATATGTTAAAACTAGATATGGGAAAAGTACTTCTTTAAGATGGGTTTGTTGAAATCAAACTTTGTACACTGGAAGTAATATTTAAATAGGTCAGTTGTAAATCAGAATACTTGGACTAGGTATATAGTTTATTGCATTATATTGCATAGACTAATATTCACGCAAAAAATATACAAAGTTACATAACAAATTGTTGGAATAATCTATGTCTTGATAGCAGAGAAAAACGGTAGTTTCCCCTCGTGTTGTGATAAGGTGAATTTCGTATTGGAAAAAACTTACTTAAAATCACTTCATGCATCAAGGCTTTTTGAATAAATATATTTTTCTGATTAGCTGTGACTGCTGTGTCTTCAAACAATGAATTCTCATGTAAACTGTATTTATGCATTTTGATTCTATCAATCGACAACTCTGACAACCTAACCAAACAAATTAATTTTTTTTTAATTCACCCTCTGTAATATGATATAGTTTAGAAACACTCATTTAAAATTTAAAAATTTTATAATAGTAACTTTTCCAAATTTTAAAATTTTACTATTTTACATAAAAAATTATTATTTAAAAATTAAAATTTGTTTTCATGGATTTATGTAAGGGGCCTTTTTTCGATATTTTGTATATTTTGGACTTCTAATGTAATTTTTTTACAAAGGCCCAATTTTTTAAATTTCCATTTACCAACTCAGTTTTGTTTTCCATTTGTAACCAAATAAAAGTTTTATGAGTTTGTTTCCCGTTTTTTGGGAAAGTGATAAAACAACATTCAACTACACAAACATGTTTTTGTATTTTCTTGAGCTTTAAATTTTATAATATTTATACTTTACCATATGGGATACATTCTATAGATGTTTAAACGATAATGTGCATTGGTGCATTGGCGGATCCAGGGGGTGGGGCTGTAGGGGCTGCAGCCCCCTCCTTTAGGTTGTTTTTCTTTAATAGTCTAAGTGGAAGACTGCTCAATTGAGTAGTCTCAGACAAACCAAATTGTACCGAATATTTAATCCACTAAATATTATCCAAACTCAATAAAACAAAAACCGTTAGAAAACAAACGTTTTAAAATTTAATTTTTGTATTTAAAAATTTCTTCTAAAACGTATACTTACATTATAATCATCGTTGTAATATTGCAGTTGTCTAAATCAACGGATGCCGCGAGAAAAAGCTTAAGCAAATGACTCAAACTCTAAACTCGTCACTTTTTAAAGGCACAAAACCGTTAGACAGGCTTGTTTTGAGAAGAAGATAAGGACGCCATTGGATTCGTCAAGATTTGAACTTTCTACCACGATCTTCGAGTCATTCGTCACTCCTATAGTTTCTTAGATATAAGGTTTTCTGTGAACCCTTGCAATTGAATAGTTTCAATCGATGTATGTATTACAAATCGATATATTATTTGCATTATGATTTTTATATCGATTTGAAGTCCAAGTTCTATATTTTAGTTTGATATAAGGAAAACCTGGTTTAGTGTTCCGAGGCTATTTGGGTATTTCCGTGAAATGTGTACATTTTCAACGCCCTAGGTGGGTTTGCAGTTACCTTTTCGCGTCTGGCTGGAACTGTATAGGCCTACTATAAGTTTGTGGGAGTTATGTTTAGTTGTTCTAATTTAGTGAAACAAAGTGAAATAAGTTTATAGAATAAGGCTATTTCAAATTTTCAAGAGTACAGTTAAATTCTATGATTTATTCTCTACAATTTGTTATAATAAAATTCCATTTTTGTAAAGCATATTTAGTTACTTTTGCAAAATATGAAGCCCAAAGGACTCTTTACAAATTATGAAACAAAATGTTGTGCAGGTTTTATGAGTAAGCAATAGTAAATGATGCATTTTTATATATAACTATGTAAATATAGATAAACGTGCTTCCTAAACTGTTTCTAAATTATTTCTGTCACTAACGAATGGTGCGAGCTGACACTTGCTTGCATATGATACTTCATTATTCCCTCTATGAAGTTCATTAATCATTCTTCCAGATATTTTTTAACTTGATGATGTCTATAAACGATGAACAGATTATTCTGCGACCATTTTATGTCCTTAGATCTAGGATTATACTATTCATAGATCATATTAAATACAGTACAACTCATAACAATGATTTTTTATAATTGACTATCTTACAAAAGCTCAATAATTAAAAAATACTTTCGCGCATTTTTTGGGGTTTTAAAAATGTAGCTTCTATACCGTAAGAAAAATAAAACAATAAAACTCGTGAAAAATATAAAGAGTACGTCGAGACTCGATCCCTTGAGATCAGGACTCTTACCGTAGTAAACACACGCTCCAAACCTCTCGACCACGCCGACCGTTGAAAACGGTAATTTTTGTAAACAGATTTAGATGGTTGCAAGTGCCGTCTCAGACTTGTACTTTTGTGAAACCAATGTTAAGGAGACTAGAAGTAGTTGGATAGTTGTGGATATTAATGAATGAAACAGCTCTATGAAAATTATTTTTGTCTTTTTATTAACAATAAAAAAATGTTTAAAACTCTATTGTACTTCCGCCACATTGGATTGATTTGTAGGGTTCCGTACAGTAAAAAAACCGAACTCGTACATTCACTCGTTTGTCTGTCACAGTCAAATTTTTTATAAACAAATAAAGCTATAATTTGGCTAGAAAGCATGTAACCCAAATATATAACATAAAACTAAAAAATATCTTAAATTTGGGGGTAAAAACGTTTATGATTTTGTCGTGAGTGGTGGGTGGGTATAGTTAGAAAGAGCTTTACTACAATAGGCCTACACTTTTAGAATTCGTTCTGAAAACATCTTCGAAAATTTTGATCAAAACCCCATCTCACCTATTTCCTAAAATGTTGAAAACTTCTTTAATTAAATAAATAATTATGCACTTTTCTGTAAAATTAGCTGTTTTTGGGTGATCATTTATTGTCTTATAATTTTCCCCTTTTTTAGCCGGAATAAATTTAATACTTTTTTAAACTTAAATTATGTACATATAATCCGGAGAAGTATAGGCCTACCTAGTTGGAATCAGGCGTCAGTTTTTTAAAACTGAAAATGTTACCAAAATGATATAAGTAACCTGCCAACTTCCATGGTTTGAACAAATGTCTTATTTGTTGTGGGACCTGTGAAACATGGTGATGATTCTATCGGCTGCCGAACACCACCTGAATGAAAAACATATTTTCATCAGTTTTTTAATTACGTGACAAATGACCGGTATTTAAAATAATGTGAAACGCAAAACGGATGCGTATTGTGACTGTGGTTAAAATGAGACCTTGAAAACAATTTTATAATACAAAATAAACGAAATAAATTATTTTAAATTTAACATTGCTCTAACGAGATAAAAATCCAAGATAGCCGCCATTACAGCAGCTGCAGTAAATCCGTCGTCTTAAATTCCATCTCTAAAAGGAGAATTTAACTTGTGAATGGAATTCTGAAATAAAAATGCAAGAGCAACCATTTTTGTTAAATGTTATTAGTTTCGTGAAGAAGAAATAGGTCTTCAGAGTAGATTCAAACCGTCCTTCCAAGAGTTTTTCTTCTTTTTCTCTTTTTGTTTGTGTGCAAACGGCTTGAGCTAGACAGCAGCGTGGTTCACTTTATAATTTGGTTAGTAGTCTATCTCAAAATATCAAAATAAAAACCATATTGATGTATTGGTTAATTGAAAAGAAAACTGAAAATTGAGCATTTTTGGTAAAAAAAACTTTGACATTTCGTGCTACTGTTTCAAAATTAATAAAATGAAAGGTGTTACTATTTACTATTTTTTCGAACCTACATCGCCAGTTGTTTAAAAATGTCAACAAAAGGCTGAATTTGGAAGAGCATTAAAAAGAACTTACAATGAATATCCTGCACCATGTTTGCAAAATTGTCAAGTTCAAACATTCTAAAGTATAAAAGGCCTAATATATATATTAATTTGTATTTAAAAAAAACTTCTCAATAATTTTAAATACCAAGGTATTATGATCAAAACATAAAACATAATGGACTTGAATTATCCTATATAATTATCTACTGTGGCAAGAAAATATAATGTACAACTTTACTGAAAAGTTTGCTGAGTAAGTTCCCTGGTTATATTTATGTTCAATGAACAAGGTTTGGTGTCCTGCCAACATCAACGAAGAAAATCAGCTAGCAGGGCTCTAAGCTAGTCAGTTTTGTTCCCTGAACAAAGTTTGTCTCATGAGCGAATATTGTCTGTAGAAAATCGAGGCCTATAGTAGTGCGGTCTTTGATTTGATACAAATGTGTTTCCTTACAAACTCGGGTAGACATTTTAAACTATTTGTTTAAAAATTGACAAAATATGTTTAGTTTTTTAATGTAGGTTTCTAAAATCCTAGAAACATAGATCTGTATTATTATTATATGTTAGTAACCTAAATAAAATAACACTAAAGATGGTTTGAGATTGACAGAACTTAGTTTCTTTAGTTTCTCCTTAGTAACTTATATTGCTCTGTTACCGACTTGACACGAAAAATGTCACTCCGTGAACAAAATTATTAACGGTAGAGTTTCTTCTCTCTCTCTCTCTCTCTCTCTCTCTATCTTGTTTGGTGGAAATATGGACCTATTCAACTTTACAGAATATAGGCTAGTTGGCTAGTTAAATAGTCCACGCTTAATTAATTCAAATTGTTTCCAGAATTCTGAAGTTTATTCATAAACCAATTTTCTTTTCTTGTACTGTATTTATTACTGGGCTAATGCTGTATTTTTTTAAACAATTAAACCACAAAGCAAAACCTCTGCAAACTCTGCATATGTTCTAATCGCCTAATACGGAAGAACCAGAGAAATGCGCTGGTTGTGAATAGCAGCTATCTTTTAACTTCAAACTAAGAAAGTTTTGTTTTTGTTTTATTGTTTTTTACAAGGTAACTAACGTTCTCTGTGTGTAGAAGAGAGGGTGACTATTAATATTATTGTTTGCCAAACATTGCCTAAAAGGTCTATTGGGTTTACACTGTAGGCTACCAGTTTAAAACGTAGACTAGCCACACTATCCGGTCCGCTCAGATCCACCCAAATCTGCTTCACTCAATACAGAACTTTTAGATATGTAGTCATTGCTTTTAGTGAGCTGATAAAAAAGTGATCATCGATTTTACCATTTTGTTCATTTTGAGTTTTAAAAAGGTCAAATGCTTTACAATCAGAGGAATCCTAAGTCAGAGATTGAATTAAAATGTTCTGTGCATATTAGGTAGGGTGTATCCATCAGTCTTCTTTTATCTTAAACTGAATAAAAATTATATTCCAGACTTTCCCTCCAAACATTATGTTTGTGAGAAGTTAGAATTTACGAACTTTAATTTATAAAAATTAAAGCCCCCTCATTTTTAACTCCATAAATTATTATCTGAATATTTTGGTCAAGTTTCAAAGTAATTTAAAGAAATAGTTGTTTTCCTTAGGCAATGTTGAATATTTGATTTAAGGGGGCGCTTCCCTGACCGCCATATTGAATCTGATTCCCATAAGAGCAATGCTACAGAATAAGTCATTTTTTTCCGTTAATTCCTGGAATAAATTTAAAAATTTGGTTTCATTTTGAAGTACTCTCATATGCGGATGTTGATTGCCGAGTACATTTTCAGAAACCGTTTTATTGTTTTCATAAACGTATGATATAAATAGTAAAAAATAGTAAACTTTATTAATTTTTTTCTCAGTTGCAAAAAGAGATATTGCAAAAATACTTAGCAATCAACACCCACAATCTATTTTACTTTAAGAAAAAAATACAGCTTTCGTTTTTTAACAAAAACAGCACAAAAATATGCTTAATAGTGAAGGTATGTTTTGGTTATTTAACATTGAAATTGGTACCCAATATCGTAGTTTTGAATGTGGAGAGCCGAGCCTTAAGGGTCGGCTCTAGTAAAACAGAAAGCAACCTGCGACTCCAGCGTAGCGGCGGTAGGTTACGCGGACATTGCTCATCCTAAATCCATTTAAAACCCGCAATTGTTCAAATAGCGTTTTTTTTTAAATACCAAACTCTTGGGGACAAAATTCTTCATCCGAATGGCTTCGTAATTTTTCGCTACAATTAATAGTTACAACGTAAAAAAAATATTTAAAGTCACCCTATAGCGGCAGTAGGTTACACGAACATTGCTCAGCCTAAATCCATTTAAAACCCGCAATTGTTCAAATAGCGTTTTTAAAAAAATTAACTGGGTGTGCTTAAGACCACACGTTGGAAGTGATAACTTCTATGACTACGGGGATTTTTAACTCGGTAAATGTGTACAATTATAAGGATTATAAAACTGTAGGCCTATTTGTTCAAATTGTTTATTTATATCCGTTATTATATATTTAAAGAAAGGTAAAAATATTATCTTTTAGTTACCTTTTATTTCATATAGCTGCTGTACCCGTGCTCTGCACGCCAACCCCGTTGGAACCGTCTATACACATAATCATGTTATCTTTACTTTATAATAAAGGTGTAGGATTAATAATAACACCAATAAATATTAGATGGTAAATAATGATGTTCAAATGAAATTATTTCTTATATTTTATAACAGCAGTTATAATAAATGTTAAAAGAACCAGCAATGATCAGGTCTACACTTGCATTAACAAATAAAGTAATACTCTTGATAAATAAAATGTATATGGATTTGTTTGAATATACTTCATCCATGTAGAGGCAAATTCTTTTCAAAATAAGTGTTTACACAGTCAACATGGAGGAAAAACTAAATAATAATATATTTTCCTTTCAATAATTATATCCAAACATAAAAGGAAATTAACAAAAATTACCATCTTGTGATACATTATTATACATAAATAAAGAGTTCTGAAATATAATGACACAATATAATAAATTTAATACAGATATTTAAGTAAACAGTAAATAGGTTTATACAAGTTAATTCTTGATTGTTGAAACGATTTTTAATATTAACATGTTTACACAAAAGAAATTTTTATAAGACAGCCTTATAAACAATATTTACAGCTTTGTTTTCTTTTGTGAAAATATGTAGGTCCTTTCCGCTTGAAACACGTGAGCAAGCAACGTACAATTGCCCATGGGAGAAACATTGAGTTTCCAAATAGAGTCCTGCAACCTATTTGGAAAGGTTGTCCTTGAGATTTATTGATCGTCATTGAGAAGGCAACTTTTACCGGGAACTGTAGACGCTTGAAATTGAAGGGCAAGTTTGATGGTATAAAAGTATTCTGGGAATGAGTACTTCTTCCCCTTTTGCAGAACCAGTTAAAATTTTAGCTTCTATTACATTTTTATTTAAAGATTTTATCAAAAGCCTTGTACCGTTACACAACCTTGGTGGTTCTAAGTTCCGAAGTAGAATTACTGGGATACCCACTTTCAATTCAAGCTTGTGGGGGGGAACACCAGGCAGCTCCAAGGAGTTAAGAAACTCAACTGGGTAATGAACAGCTTGATCTTCTTCCATAATTGAATCTATAGATAAATAATTTGTTATTTCACTATGAATCATGTTTATAATTTTGCTGTTCAATTTGTTTACATTTTCATTTTTGGGTGCTAGTATAGCTCTGCACGATAACCATTCAGCATCGTGGTAATTGTTTGGCAAGTCGGGAAACACATTTGATATAAGCTCTTCAGCAGAAGCAACCATGTGTCCAAAGTTTTCAGGGAAGGAAATCCTCTTATGTTGGTCAGTAATTATGCTACCATCGCCAATCTTGAGCAAATTATCAGAGAATTGCCCAGCATCATGGTCGTTATGGAGATTTACCCTCATGTTTTGAGTCAAGTGAAATTGCTCAATATAACTCCATAGCACGGATTTTTTTAAGCAGGCATTAATTTCGTCTGCTGGAGTTCCTCGTTGGACAACCGGTAGTGTTTGTCTAAAGTCGCCTGACAACAAAACTACTAAACCACCCATTAATTTTTTACTATTTCTGATGTCTTGAAGTGTTGTATTTAATGCTTCCAAGGCATGTTTGTGAGACATCGTACATTCATCCCAAACCAGTAATTTACAACGTCGGAGGACCTCAGCTCGATCAGAGGTTTTGCTGATATTACATTGAGCAGTTTCGGCAGTAGCTAGGTTAAGTGGTAGTTTTAATGCGGAATGTGCAGTTCTTCCGCCAGGTAGAAGTGTCGATGCAATACCAGAGGATGCAATCGCAAGAGCAATGTGATTTTCTTTTCTCAGCTGAGCCAGTATAAGGTTGATGAGGAAAGTTTTACCTGTTCCACCAGGAGCGTCTAAGAAAATAATTCCTCCTTTTTCACGCTCAATCCTTTGCAAAATCGTATCAAAAACTACTCGTTGCTCGGGTAGAAGTTGTGGTAACATATCCTGTACTTGGAGATTCAAATCGTTAATGTTGTAGGCCATTTCTTTAAGAAGTTCAGCGTTGATTCCATTAGGTAAGTGTGGAGCAGGTAAGCCAAACGAACTTAAATCCTTTCCACACATAGACTTCACCAGATCTTGGATAGCCATGAGCGCCTCATTGTATATGATGTCATTGTACTGAAGGTCAGAGACGGTTTCTCTGTGTCGATGTAAGATATCATCAGCCAAATCATTTCTGAAAGTTTCCCACAATGTTATAGGGCTTGACAATTCACACGTACTTATCAGTATTGCAAACAGATGGCGTACAAGAGAAGCTGAGCGAGTCAGAACAGCTTCTTCCATGGTTGACTCCCAGTGGTTGTCATTCTCAAGCAGGCCAAGAGCTTGACATGCTTCTCTGTACGTGCCGTACATTTGGTTGTTTACTGCTCTTAATTGCTGGAAAGATATAGGTCCTCGTACCTTGTGAAGAAGCAAACGAAGACAATAGCATTCAAAGTTTGCCAGATGCACAGTATACACACGGCCTAATGCATCTGAGTATTTAACATCCGTATAACCATGGACAGGTGTTCCTTGAATGCGGCGCTTGAATTCTTTCCTAGATGTGTTGAAAGTAAAATAGTGTGGAACCTCATGATACAAAATTGTTTTTGCAAAATCATCATCACGGCATAAATCAAAGAATGCAGTCAACGTGGTACGTGGCGGATTTTGCAATCTTTCATTGATGTTTTCCTCGCTAAAGTATACACGCTGACCATTTTCTAGGTGTACTGAGAGATGAGTCACTGCTGGTTTCCTATCATGCACCGGGAAGCCAAAAATGCGCCAAGCAGCCTCATTACTACTTAAGTAACGTCCGGATTGATAAATAGTCACCTCATCCCTTAGATTTTCTGGTTGTGCGCCTCTCACCAAATTGAATGCAGCTTGGTCACTTCCCTTGTGGATATATTTGCAAACGTATTTTATTGCCTTAACAGAGCTACAATATTCAATGTTGATGTGTGCATTGAAGATCTTAATCAAAATTGGGGAATATGGGACAATTCAGCGGTTGTCTATCTTCACTGCAACATTTCCAGCAGCTTTCATATTAATGTGACCTGTGAATCCACCATCATCTGGACTGCGTCTACGGTACATGGGATAACCGTCGTCATTTGTTTGAGTGTTTTCGATCAAAGCCCTTGGATATCGTTTAGTGCATTTGCCGTCTTTCATGCATGGAGACTTTTGGTTATAAGCTCCACAAGGTCCGTGAACCATGTGTTTTAGTATATACTCATGAAGAACAGGATCAGAGGTACGTTCTGGAATTTCAGAACTAACAATACTGTCAATCTGATTTGGACGGATTTTGTCACATAACCAAAGAAGGGAATGAATGTGAGGTAATCCACGTTTCTGCCACTCTACAGAGTACATAAAACACCTGACTGGGCCAAAGACTTCTCCTTTGTTTATTACTGCAACAAAAATTTTTATTTTTTGATGGAACACACGTGAAACAATGTCATGCCTGTCTGTTGTTTTCTGTCCTGTGAGCAAGGAATCCAGTATTTCGGCCCATTTTGGGTTGCAAGTTAAAGTTATAAATAAGTCCGGGCGACCGTAGTGTTAAACGTAGGTCAAAGCGTCTTGTGCCCTTTCGCTTAAATATCTCGGAGATCCTACAAAACTTGAAGGAAGGATAACAGCTTGACCAATATCATTAGCACTCAGTGTCCCATCGTTGTTCAAAGCATCTCTCAGATGCACGTAACTCTCGGCTCTGAGTTTTTTTTGATTGAGCTTAATGTAAAGTAGGCGTTCAGTTTCTATTTTTGCGTACATGTCAACTATAAACTGGTTTAGAAGCTGTTTATACCGTAAGATAGTGTTAAAATTGTTTTCACGCACCATCAACAAGTACGCATAAAAGTCCATTGAAGAAACCTTCTTGTTTGTAGGGAGATTAGTATTTGGGTTCATCATAGAGATACAAAAGTGATACCCCTCTTGTCCTTTGAAGAAAATAAGTGGGTATTGTAAAGCATCGTAAAAACGGTGAGTTTCAGACACTCGTTGAAGAGTGTCATCACGTTTCCTTAAGACAATGTCTCGGCTCTCAAACTCATTTCCAGCAATGACGATCGCCACCTCATCTGTAGTAGGAGCATTGTACCGGCGTTCGTGTTCACCAGGTGGACGGTGATCGGCACGAATAACAACTTTGTAGTTATCTGTTGGTAGATATTCCATAGCCGTTTTAAAAGAACGGACTAATTGATTTTCTTTATGAAGCATTCGCTGTATACTTTCGACCGTTGTACGGCAAACTCCAGGTATGTTGCTGCAACGTGTGTCCGTTTCAGTGTCGTTATCTCCAACAAAATATATTTGAAGAAAGCTATGGGGCTTTTCCGGAGGAGGAAGAAGGCAACCTACACGGTGATAAACTTGTCCCTGAATAGTAAATGTAGTATGAAAATCAGGAACAATAATGTGACCAGATGCTCCAAAGGATGTCATTTGGAAACACATATTGTATTTTCTTATATTTTGCAGGAACTCTTTTGATTCCCTTGTTTCCCCTTTGAGCAAAGTGAGAAGGGGTTCAGGTGGTTCTTCCAAAATAGGAACTTTGACTTTGCCGTTCGAGCAACACATTCCAACAGATTCTCCTGGCCACTTAGCTGCTCTACAATGCCTACATATCTTATTGATATATCCAATTGAAAGAAGATTATGATTGTTGTAGTCAGTTGTTGGGTCATAATTAAATGCTATCTCTTTAAATGAATTCCACACACTCCTCATAAATTGTTGTCTTTGATTTCTTCGGGCGAGTAGGTTGGCTTCGTGCTGTTCATCAGTTTGAGTTAAACGCTGTGCAGCATGTCTCTGTACATCGAGTTCCAATTGTGCCTGCCGTTCGTCTTGGGTTTGAGACAGACGTTGATATGCGTGTCTTGATGTATCTTCTTCTCTACGTAGTAGACGCTGTTGCGGAGCTTCTTGTGAACGCTGAGATGCCATCCTCTCAGCGTTGTCTTGTAATCTTAAAAGTCGCTGTTGTTGATTTTCTTGGGACCGTTGAGATGCCACCCTCTCAGCGTTTTCTTGTAATCTTGAAAGCCGTTGTTGTTGAGTTTCTTGGGACCGTTGAGATGCTATCCTGATAGCATTGGCTTCTAATCGTTCCTGACGTTGTTCTGAAGTTTCAGAAAAACGTTGCAATGCTATATTTTCAGCATTGATTTCTAAACGCATTTGTCTTTCATGAGAAGATTCCCTTCTTCGTAGAGATGACATTGCCCTTGCCTTAGCAGAACGTTGTGTTATGTTACTCTTTTTCCTTTTAGGCATTTTTATGTTGTTTATTCCAGCATGTATGTTGTAAGTATCTGAAAAGAATTTAATTTACTTAGATGAAATCCTAATAAATATATCAAACTATAAACTTACCGATTATTGTCTTGAAAAATCAAGATAAGGAAAAACTTCTGCTTGTAATATTACATTTGTAAAGTATAAGTAATCTTAAAATATGAATAACAACACATATTTACTATCACCAGTTTAAATGTTCACCAGTTTAAATGTGTTTAAAAGTGACATTAACAGATAATTAACCCTGCATCTGGCAGTTTAAATGTACACCTGTTTAAATGTGTTTAAAAGTGACATTAACAGGTGATTAACCCTGCATCTGGCAGTTTAAATGTTCACCTGTTTAAATGTGTTTAAAAATGACGTTAACAGGTGATTAACCCTGCATCTTGCAGTTAAATGTTCACCTGTTTAAATGTGTTTAAAAGTGACGTTAACAGGTGATTAAACCTGCATCTGGCAGTTTAAATATTCACCTGTTTAAATGTGTTTAAAATTGACATTAACAGTTGATTAACCCTGCATCTGGCAGTTTAAATGTTCTCCAGTTTAAATGTGTTTAAAAGTGTCATTAACAGGTGATCAACCCTGCATCTGACATTAAATGTCCCAGAATGGCAGGCAATTTTCGTGTGTTTTGCAAAAAAATATTTCAAATTCGCCAAAAATAGTAATTGTATCTCAATCCAAAAGTGTTCAATAGCTATTTTTTAGAAAAGGATTCAAAGAATTTGTATATGCGACTAAAAAAAATATTGATGTAAAATTGCTTGTTAAAAGCAGAAACGCTTTAAAAGAAGTCGTTGATCTAGTAGAATGTTAGTGTTAGAATGTGTGTTAGTAGAATGTTCTTAATTTTATGTTAGATGTGAAGTAACCAAGTTAACTTACAAATTAAATTGTGAAATTAAACTTTAATATAGTAACAATAATTCCAAGATTAACATAACTCCAACCCTTTAAGCGGAAGTGTTATTTTTTTTTATTTTGGCGTTTGCAAGCATATTTTTAAAATCTGTAAGAAATAGTAATTGTATCCCAATCTAAAAGTGTTCCGTATATTTTTTATAGAAAAAAGTCAAAAGGAATTCATATAGCCAATGCAACTAAAAAATGGATTAATGATAAATCATAAAATTTATTACCGGTAACTAAGGAAGAAAAATGTTTCAGTAACGGAAACAAAAATCCAAATTTAGGCCTACATAACTTGAAGTAAAACTTTTTTGTAATTTTTTTCAAAATTTAGAAAAGTTTTGTAATTCAGTTCTAAATATAATGGTATTTATTAATATAATATTTATCAACTTCAAAAATATTTTGTTTAGAAAACAACAGTTTTATGTTCCTACAAGACGGCTAACAAAAACATAGGCTACCGGTAGATAATTTGAAAGGAGAATTAGGAATATAAACTTTATTTAAAAGCTATATTTTAAAATATGAAATTGTAGAGAAATCATATAATTTAACTGTAAAATTGAAAATTTAAAATACATTTATTCTTATAAGAATATTTCACTTTGTTTCACTAAATTAGAGCAAGGCGTAAAGAAATGGAATATCTTGACGCATGCGTAATAGACAGAAATTTAAAAGTAGTTCCATTTAAGGCCGGCCGCACACTACATCGAACGCGACACGACACGACAAGACATTTTGACGGAAGGCGTCTTATACTACTCAATTAGTATGAGTTCAAATGGAGCTGGCGCATACTACATCGAACAAAACGCGACAAGACGATAAAACGCCTTAAGACGTTTTATCCATGTCTGGCGAAGGTACGGAAAATTTCGTCTTACGACAAAACGCGATCAAACAATATCAGAAAAACTGTTGTGCGCATGCGCTTTGGATCATGTGACATCCTGCTCCAATCCTTCAGAGAGCACGTGGGCACGTGGGAACATTTTACATCGTCTGTAATCTACGGCCGAATTTGTTGCTTGGCTACTGTTTTAGTGCATTAACATTTAAGCATTTTAAGGAACTTTAAGCAAGTGAAAAATGAGTGTAGATGACAGTGCAGTTGCGGCCGTAGATGTTGATAAACTGTTATTTTTAGTGCAAAACAACCCAGCAATTTTCAACTCTACATTAAAAGAACATCACAACGTCGATGTTATCTCCAAAATTTGGACTGACATAGGAAAAGAACTGAATGTACCAGGTAATATAATCATTCTCATAAATAAGTTTCATAACAAATAACTCCATTAGTACATTTTTGTGTAACAATGTAATTATTATAAATTAAGGCTATAGGACTATTTATTTGATTCTATACACAGCAGAGCCAAAACATCCTCAGTGAGGGAGTATTTTCATGTTTTTGCAGATATAACTTGTATAGTGATTTACCGGTTTATGTAATATGATAAATATACGGAATGTCCTGTACGAAATTGAAATTTTGCATAAGTAGGCTATTTTATGACAATGATGTTTAGCTATGAACACATTATCACAATTTTTCAGATTAAAAACAACATAGCGGCTATTTTCAATTTTAAAAGCTTAGTTCTCAAAAACGGTAAATTTTACAACAGATTTACAAGATACAGAAAAGTTGTATAATTTTATTCTCTAAAAGATAGTAATAAGTTTATTAAGATCGGAATATGATTACCAAAGGAAATAAAATGTTTCTGAATAAAAGCTTGATTTTTCTGATGATTTTTGCAAAATAAATCATGTTTTTAAGTAGACAATTTGCATTTACGGTACTCAGTTATTTATAAAATTTATCTTAATAATCTTAGTGCAATCTTTTGGAGGGTAAAATTTTACAGCTTTTTATATCATGTACATTTCTTGTAAAACTTGCGATTTTAGAGATGTTGAGTTTTTAATATTAAAAACAGCCGCTTTTTTGTTTTTGCTTAGTATGAAAAATGTTGATTATTTTTCTATAGCTGTACATAGTTGTCATAAATACTTGTGCAAAATTTCAATTTTCTATGTTCAATCGTGTCGTAGAAAAAACAAGAAAATTATAAAACAAAATGGCGGGTGTGAGGGTAACTAAGAATTTCTAAACAATTTAAATGCGACATTTACATTTTATTTTAACCTAGGAACAATGCATTAAAACATTGGTAGGTTATTCTGTATCACTCTGTATATTGAGATTCATAAAATAACGTACATTGTAGATAAGTAGAAGTAGATAAGTAGAAGCAAATTATTTTTCTAAACGAATACAAACTTGTAACATGTTTATTTAAACAAACTCAGTTATGCACTATGCACACGGTTATGCATACTATCTACACCAATGCCATTTTCTCTTGCCAAGGTACGGAACCTTCTGTAGAGTTAAAATACTTCAGAAAGTTGTCCCTTACTACATAAGCAGCTTTTGCTGCTCTTGCTCTGACAGTCTCTTGATCTTTATCACAGTCTTCATCTACACTCATTAATTCATCATAAATTTCAAAAATTTGCCCTTCTTTAACTCTAATTACATTGTGAAGAACACAGCACGCTAAAACAATACTTTTTGAAACGTCTGGGTGAGTTAACATTGCTGTTTCAAATACACGGAATTTTTTTGCCATCATGCCAAATGCGCACTCAACAATTCTACGAGCTCGAGAGTGTCTGTAGTTATAGATTCTACGTTCCCGTGTCAATGAGGCCTTGGCATACGGCTTCATCATGTGTTTGTGAAGAGCGTAAGCTTCGTCTCCCACAAACACGTAAGGAAATTCAATTTGGTTTTCTGTACATAGTGTTCTCGGTTTAGGTAGGTTTAACTGTTTATCACGAAACATACAACCAAAGGTTGAAGAAAGAAATACACCCCCGTCACTGTTTTTACCAGCTTCTCCTACATCCACAATTAAAAATTTACCCTCTGCGTCCACAACAGCTTGAAGTATTATAGAATGATGTGACTTGTAATTAAAAAACATTGAACCGCTGTTCCATGGAGCCTCGATTCTGACGTGTTTCCCGTCAATTGCTCCACAACAATTCGGGAAATTCCACAGTTCTTCGAATCTTTCTGCTATACGTCTCCACTGGTCAGTTGATGGGACAGTCATCAAATATATTGGAGACAGCTCCTCCCAAATTGCAGCACATGTTTCGGAAACACTTTTCCCAGCAGTTGTTGCACCAATTCTGTGGTTAAAGTGCATGTATTGGAAGCGTTCGCCTGTTGCAAGAAACCTGGAAATAAAAATTATACGTTTATAAATTACATT
>JAGFPH010001766.1:201354-247662 GCA_018207615.1 Philaenus spumarius | reverse complement strand
AATTTTAAATTAACGTCAAAAGTATGTGTTGTACTAATATGAAACTGTACCAAATGAAAGAAATATTTTTTTTATTTTTATACAAAATTTTAATTTGGAACTATCTCTTTTAATTTTTGAGAAATTAAGCAGTGTTTTTTCAAGATTTATAAAATTTGAAGGCTTGCTAGCACCTAGGAAGAAACTGAGTTTGAAAATCCAACTTTTTAAGTAAATATATATTTATATGCAACAGAGATGCAGAATTTTGAGATTAAATTCTTCTTAACAGAATTTAAATATTTTCACAATTTTTTGAGTTTCGCTTAACTTGTGTGAAATTCCAATCGACTGCAAGCCTTTTTCCGAAACGTTATAACTCCATAAATTTGAAACATATCGTTTTGAAAATGTAAAGTAGGCCTATAATAGACGAAGATCTCTCATTTAATATTCGGTTTTAATATTAGTTGTAATTAAATCTCTTACAGTTAATTTATTTTGGTTTAAAACTGCTTGGAAAAATAGTTGTAATACAATGTTGTAGCGTTAAAAGTATGATATTTATAGTGGTTACTGGTTCTTTGTGCATTTCAGATAAAATGTAGCAATTAAAAAAGTTATACTCTCACTAGCTGGCCCGACCCGGCTTTGCACGGATAGACAAATCAACCTGATACTAATAATTAGCCCAAGTGTTTTAGTTCATTGTAAAAAAAAAAATGTTCATTGTAGGCCTAACCTAAAATTATATTCAGTTTTTGATCCAAATCAGTTATTGATCAAAATCAGCTGTTTTAAGCTTTTCATACGAACAGCTGTTTTTTGTGCCCATGATAAAATCAAAAGAAATCTTTCTTCTTCTTCCTTAAGATTGACCTTCCATAAGATTAACATTGAAACTTTGAGGGCCACTGGGGCGTAGCCCTTATCACTAAGGGGTATGAAAAATAGATGTTAGCCGATTCTCAGACCTACTCAATATACTCACAAAATTTCATGAGAATCGGTCAAGCCGTTTCGGAGGAGTACGGGAACGAACATTGTGACACGAGAATGTTATATATAAGATGTATTTTATCTTGACAGGAAATACGTTAATTCATTTTTAATATAATCTCTTAATATTATGTTCACCTGCCAAACGGTATTTTTTGTTCATTTGTTTTGCTTTCATAATAATATTACTTGAGTTTAAATAAACATGTTGTTTTGGAAAGTCACGTCTTCCTTTAAGTTCCATCTGAAATGAAACCTATTCTGTAAGATGAAATTGTAATAAAGAAGAAATGTTTTATTCCGTCGGTGAATGTAGTTGTCCAAGATTGCGTCTTACTGCGCTTTGATCTACGGACAACAGGACGCTTTTATTTAATGGTAAACACCGGCGTCTTTGTAATACGAAAAACACAAAATCACAGATGTCTTCTTTAGAGAAATGTTTTCTTTTTAACTGAAAGCAATCTATTTTTGTTGGAGTAGCAATTAATTTGTTCGCAACGTCTGTAAAAGTATTTTGATAATCATATTATCTTCTTTTTCTAAAATTTAAATTTCCTTTTAAAACATATTTTTTGTTTGCAAATACTTGCAATAAATGAAAGTCTCAGAGGACTGTTATTAAAACTAAATATTAGATTTATTTTGAGGTTACCAAAAGTAATTTTCTGAAACAAATTATACGGCAATACCATTCGTCGATATTAAAAGAAATTAAACTTGGTGAATAATGACAAACTTTAAAGATTTAAATATCAAGATAGATAATAATAATAATACTATGAATTGTAGAAATAATGTAAAACTCCTTTACAAACAGAATTATTAAATTTTTGGTTAGCTTCCTTTTACGTAAAACTCGACTCAAACACTAGCAATTAATTAAAAATCTTACCCTAAATCCTATTAGACCGCAAATAATATAAGTGAATGAAGTGAATAAAGTTGAGCAATTTGAAAAAAAAAACATCAGACCCAAATTAAAAACAAATTGCAAGCTATTTTTTTCAAAACCAAACAATATTTTCCAATTATTACCAACATACATGATCAGCTGTGCGTCGGTAAGTGCTAAATCATGTTTCCTTTAAGTTTGTCAATCACAACCAAATTATACGATTATTAAAAAGCTCAAATGCAGATTAATTACTCCACTTTACTCCCTAGAAGTAAACAATAAAAAAACAGTTGGTTTCTTTCCTAAATATAATTTACCCTTGATGACGCGTTTTGAAGCAAATGCAAACAGGTTATTCTATATAAATAGATCCTACTATTAAATTCTATTATGTCTTATTTATTTTTAATTAGGATGTAACATAGTGGTTCCTTATTAATTTCCTAAATCTATTAAATGTTTATTGTCTAGTTGAAAAGTATAACAATCAACATTTTTTATAGGATTTGTTACTACATTTTCACCCCTTGGACTCTCGACAAAATGTCAATCTATGATCCTTTTTCTATGTATGTTGTTATAAATGTTTAGCTCATTAACTTTAAGGAAACTATAGAAATTAATTATTATTGTTTTAGGGGTTGTGATCACATTTTTACCTCTTAGCAACAAAATGCAAATCTAGTTTACTTTTTATATGTATCTTGTAGGTAATAAATGTACAAAATTTCAGCTCTCTAGCTTTAAGGAAAGTATAACAATTAATATTTATTGTTATAGGGGTTGTTTCAACCATTAAATCAATATTAATTCTAGCCTATGTTATTCAGGGATAGTGTAACTTTTTATCAGTAAAACTATTTTTTCAATTGTCTCAGTAGTTCCAGAGATTACCCCTTACATACAAACAATCAAACAAATGTTAAGTCTTTATAATATTAGTATAGAAAAGTAACAAGTTCCAAGTTTCAGGTCTAACGTTATTGTAATTGTAATAATTACTGTTCATTGTGTAATTCTACCCCACTTATCTCCTAAAACATACTCGTAAGTAATTAAAATGGAAGATTTCATTTTTTCAGTATATCGCCTTCAGAAATATGTACCAAATTTCAGCTCTCTAACTTTGTGGGTAGTTAGTGGATTTTTTTTATAGTGATAATTGATCACTTTTATCCCAAACCACCACAGTCAAAATGACAGTGTGGTTTAATTTATCTATGTATTATTTAAAAAAATAAATGTTCAACATTTTATTTAGCTTCAAGTACATCATGGGAAATAACAATTTTGTTTTAGGTGTATATTCATTATTTTTACCCCTTAGACACAAGAAATAGATATACTAGTGCATTGCCCTTTCATCCTATCACAAAATAATTTTGTTTTAAATAATAGCTTTTTAGCTTCATAAAACGTATATAAATTAAAAGTCACTGCATAAGAGTTGTTTCGCAATTGCCCTTGCACCCATTAGTTTCATCCAAATAAAAATTTCGTCATTTCTAAGTAACACAGTAATCGATTTGTTAGAAGTTAGTCGATTTTATATTTTTTATATAATAGGGGTATTTACCAAACTTTTACCCCTTAAATTTAAGTAACTGCAATGAAAGTTGTTTTAATTTTCCTATGTACATTTTAAGAAATAAATGTAGTGAAATTCAGCTCTATATCTTTAAGGAAACATGCCAACTGACATTTATTATTTCAGGGTCGTTATTCCAATTTCACCCATCCAACACTAACAATTATAATGTAAGAGGTTTACTTTTCTTTTTTATGTATCATAATATAAGAAACAAATGGGAAAAATGTCATATCTCTAGTCTCAAGGCAAGTAGGTGATTAAGTTGGCGATCAACCCAATTTCAACCCAAAAATTGAATAAAGAATAGGTAAAATTACCTACAGTGTTCTGTACCTAATTTAGTTTATTTGAGAGTAATTTAATATAAAACTGTTTCAGCATCCTAGTTACTAAATATTAATTTAAATCCATGTTTTAGATCTGTTTACAGAGATAAGATGTATAAATTCCAGCTCCAAACTGTTACACAACTGTGTGCCCATAAATGTGAAAGACCTTTTAAAGAATTATATGTATGGCCTTCACAATTTGTAGTTGTCGAAATATCATAGTTTTATTTTGTTGACGTTTATATTATTTGCGTGCATCCTCCTCTTATACACATTCCTAAAACTTTATAAACATACAATTGCCTTAAAGTAAAACAATTAAGTTGTTTTAATCAAGAAAAATAAGGGTTTCTTTTATTTTATTATTTTCCATACTTCGAATAGCTAATGTTTGGGAGTACTTTAATATTTTCCTCCCCAAAATTTGATTCAGTACTGAAGTTAATTCACTAGACTATAATATAAAATGTTAGGACCAAAATTAACATATAAATCTTAACATATGAGTTTACAAACATTTGAAGTAGACATATGCGAGGACAGTTTACAAAGTAAAACCAGCAAATATTGGTAAAAGTTCAAGCCTACTTTATAAAAAATATTTAAATTATTCAATAAAAAGTTTAATTTATAGTGATTAAATTATTACCTACTGAAAATTAATTTCATTTCTGTTAAATACTTACTGGATGATACCATCAACAGAGTTAATTATTCTCTTTCACACAAAGGCTACGTGAAATATTTCGTGCTTTTCATACAATTTTCTTCTAAGGTTGCTCTGGTTCTTTAAGTCTTTCTTTTGATGTGCGAATAACAAAGACTTTTTCATTTTTCAGAAGCAAAAGCATTGTGTAAATAAGAATGCGAATATAGATTATTTCAACTTTTACGTTTTTAAATTGGACTACAATAAATATACCTAAATGAGAAAACAGCTGTAAGTTGTTTTCTCCTATGTAAAAGGGAAAATACAATAATGATTTAATAATATTAAACATTGTTGTCAGAATCTATACTAATACTGTATTACAAAGTGAAATATAATGAGAGTATAATGCGCGTGCACGAATGACATCAAAATTCACATATATGAGGACGCACAAATCTGATAGAATACAAGTACTGTAGATTCATCAACAGAATGCAAGTAGAAAGCTCTATTTGTCACGCACACGCGACAATCATTTCAATAATGATAGGTTTCTAATATAAAATATTATTACTTATTGCACAAAGTATGGATTTTATTACTGACACTTTGTGATCATGTTTTTTAACTAAAAGTACAAATAAATAAATAAACATTTCTTTGTTGTAGATTTAAAGCTAAAGATAATATTTTATAAGCATTGGGAAAACATTAAGTTAACTTTTCGAATGCATCGCATCTTACATACATGTACAAACTATTTGTTAAATATCAGTACGAAACAACTGTCTGTGGTTCAACAGGCAACAGGACAAAAAACAAGATGTTTAGTTAAATTAATTGGAAACATAAAATCGTCGGAATGACTTGTTGTTATATTAAATTCTAACCATAAGGCGGATATGATGATGAATTTTATAGCAAAAAATAGCTTTGTCCCTGAGCCAAAATTTAAAATAAATATGTTCAATGTGTTTTTTTTATCTGTACACAACTTTCTTTCTTTTGCACAAAGAAAGTGATAGCAATAAGATTTGTTTTAGTATAATTTAAGATTCTTCTTAATTAACGAACGGATTATCTGCAGTTTTATAAACTTTCATAGAATTTAAAAGGCATAAATTTTGCGTTTTCACACAGCAATGCCGAGAGACTAATAATTTTAAATATGTAAATAATATGTTCAACGGATTTATTTTTGCCTTTAAACAAAATCTTGTTACCCATTATCATAAGGTTTAGTGCTGATCTCGTCTTGATCAGATATGGCTCAAATAAAGGTAATTGTCCAATTATTATAAAATTATGAATAGATGCATGTATAGTATAAACATTCGGGATAGATTTAGTACTTCCTTTACCTTGGAGGAAAATGTTTAAAGTTGCGTATAGTGATTCTTTTCCTTGGCCTGCCTGGCCGAATACTAAAGCAAGTACGAGGACTAAATGTAATAGGACACAACTTCATGCCAATTGAATTTGTTCACAACTTTTGCATTAGCTGCAGAAAATCATGAAAATAACTGTCAGGTCTGTAATTGAAAAAACAAATAAATGCCATATAGGTAATGAATAACTTCAATGTGTAACTTACCTAACTTGATCAATAAGTAGTTTTACTCGCCAGCTTAGTAAGTTGATTAAGTTCATCAAATTAATTCATCTACAAATTTTGTTTCCAAGGTTAGTAAGCGCTAAACGTTTCTTAAATGTTTAATCAACTACCTAAAACCACATAAAAGTCCCGTGACCATCTGTTTTTCCGTCAAAAAAAACTTGAATTTAAGTTTGTGGTGTCTGATTGTTTTGGAAGCGTTTAGTTCTATGTTCTAGAGTTGTAAATAACTAAATCAGATCGATCCCATCCAAAGTAACTGAAAGAAAACACTAAAACAAAACATAAATATTATTCACAAACAAACTGAAATTGTAAAATGTAATTAAAACATTTTAAACTAGAAATTGTCGTGCCAAGAAAAGGAGAATAAAATTTAATATACCGTACAGTCTGACAAAGCAAATAATGCAAACTGAATATCAATATTTTACGAGTTCGTCATGAGCGAGCCTTTAATTAAATTCAGACCAATCGCGAGTCAGTCGCTAAGTCATTAAAATGTTTCAAAATTTCTCCCAGAAGTTAGAATTGTCATTGTTTGTTCTCTAAGTAAAATAAGTATTTAAACAATATAAAATTTAACATCAACGTTGGTACGGCGAAAAGTGGAGTATCTAAGTAAAGTTAGAAATTTTAAATACGAAATTTGGTATGATACGATATTAAATCTGTATTATTATTAAAATACTAATACATTACTTTAAAACTTTCATATAAAGTAATAATAAATTTATTTTATTTAAGCTATATTATAATCTATTCTTGAAGTTGTAACAAAATTTTGTTCGAAAGTATATGTACTTCAAAAGTGTATTCGTGTATTTTTTAAAAGATTTTTTCAAAGAACGTAAAGAAAATTTAGTTTTATACAGAAAAAGGTAGTTGCCAAATTAATTAACTTTGATAAGTTTTACTATAAAACTCCTGCAAAATGTCTAAGAGAGTAAAATTTTTCAACATCCTTATCCTTCCCTCAAAAAATATAAGTTTTTTTCATAAACATGTAAAGTTTTTTGAAAATGTTTTTGAATGCCTTAAAATATAATTTGCAATTCTAGAGAGTGGAATTTATATAGATTCAAAAAAAATAGTCTACTAAAATTATAATATATATGGAGTCTCTTATGTTTAAAACAATATTTTAGGAAACCGTAAATCAGAGTGGAAAAATAAGTTATCCGTATAATAACTAGCTTATAAATGTAATATAAATTTCTGATTTTAAAATACATTTCATAATAATTAATAACAGCACAAATCTTGAAATTGTAAGAATCAAGTCTGAGATTCGAAAACCGCAATAATACATACTGTGATTGCGGTTTTTTTAATGTATTAGTGTTTTATTGTAGGCCTACATTTTTGTTTAATAAATATAATCTAATAATAAAGGCTGAAACAAATATAAATTACAACTAATAAATACATTAAAAGCTTTAGTGCTCCTTAATTCATTTATTATTATTCTACATGGAAAAATGTAATATAATACAGCTACATTATGAATATTAAAGTATTACACAAATTTGATACATTTTCGTAATAAAATAATTAACACATTCGTTAATTAATGCATGAACATTCACGCTAAAATTAACGATGTAAAAAATATTATACGTTTAAATAAAATTGAAAACTATTGTTCTAAATAAAATCATGTTAAAAAAATTAACTTCCTCACATTTATAGCAAATTAACTCTTCGTGAATAAGCAGCGACAATCCTAACTTCTGGGAGAAATTCTGCAGCAGTTTAATGGCTTAGTCACTGGCTTGCGATTGGTCTGAAATTAATTAGAGGCTCGTTCATGAGAAACTCATAAAATCTTAAAATTAATTTTGCATTATTTGCTTCAGCAAACTGAACGGTGTAATAAATTTGATCTTGGTTTTCTTGGAGGGTCATGAATATAGTTGTAAACGGGTAAGTAGCATTGTGACAATTGAATTTATATGAGGGAAGGGATAAGTATTAGTTTTTATTAATAATATCGTCTCCTCTACTAATTTCTTTTGTTAGTTACTTTACTATTAAATATGATTGCATTTGGAACATTACTTGACGATTCCAAGAGAGTCTAAAATAAAATCTTAAAGTCTGAATTCTTTGTCAAAAAATATTGGATTAAATAATTTTCAAGTGATTTCGAGAAGTTGTCTACAAATTTGATAATGCTTTGCCCTCACTAAACTAAACGGCAAAATTCTTTACTTTTCTATCTGTATGGTCAGTACCTGACCGCTATTTTCATAGTTTTCTGATTGCAAACGTTGTACGCAAGTGAATTACAATATTTTTTCTTGAATTACTATCTAATAACTTCAATATTTAACTGAGCATAATTATTTGTTCTCCTTGGTGCAGGAGGTATTTGACTGTAAACAAAATAGTTACAATATTTACTGTGTAAGCTTGACAACTTGCATTAAGGTAATAAAATTAATCAATAGCAAAAAAGAAGATGTATAGGTTAGCTAATTAAATGTTACAGTAAAATAAAATAACTTAATATTTAATATAAACTTCAAGATTTCTTGACATATCTAAACTGACTTTAATTAATTGTAATTTATATGTACAATAGACAAGTATATATTACAAGACATCTTTATAAAGGGTGTCTCATGAGTAAACAGATAAACTTCGGGAAATGGTTCTATGGGTCAAAATAAGAAAAAACGTTCATATAAACATAGGCCCGAAAAAGCTTCGTTTTCCAGATATCCGCCATTTTGTTTTTTTACAAAATAATTCATATCTAGAGAACAGTTTAACCGATTGAGTTCAAACTTGGTATGCATTTTAACCTAATTATGATCTATCTGAAGAAAGAAAAATAAACGATTACTAGGGGAGACCCCTGCGTGCTCCGCACGCCAACCCCCCACCCCCTTGTGTAGTCAGCAAGGCTCAGGTCTTACACTTTAATAAAAACCTAACCTAAAAATTAAAAATATTAATAATTGATTTAAATGTTGAAATAAACTATTAATGAAAATATTAGAGACTACAGCTGATTAACCAATCAACAATAAACATTATTTATTTATTTTGGTTCAGTCTAGGCCTAACTTAAAATATATAGATAGTTGTTGCCCGTCGATACTCGGCAGATACAGCTCCATTTGTGGTGAGTGGAGCGCTAGGCAGATGGTGCGAAACATGTATAAAATGTATTAAAATGCTATTTTCTTCCAATTATTTTTCTTGTAGCAAAGTTAAAGAGAAAAAAAAACGGATTCGAACATCAGTGAATTTAACTAATATTTTATACACATAATCTCTAATTTTTTGGGGTCAATACAGATAGGAAAGAAAGGAGAAAAAACCATTACCTTGCGTAAATAGTACAGTTGCCAACTACCATGAAAAATATTGCAATTTAAAACTGTAGGCCTATTTGTAAAATGTTGCATTTATGTAGGCCTTAATTATATATCAAGATAAAGATACAAATATTATCTTTTAATTGGTTTTTATTTCATGTTGATTACCGAAGTTAAACGAATGGGTATCTTCCATAAATTTTGTATAAATGAATTAATTAATTGTTGATAAAAGGTTGTAAGCAAATTTTATAACGTATTATAGCCTACCTTAATTTTAGAACTCATATTTTAAAAAAATCAACTTCAGAAGAATTACATTATTGATGAATTGTAATTTTGTTAACATAACCCCAAAATACAATCTATGCTAAGTTTTGTACAGATGATGGGTGAAATCAGCTGTTATATTATATGAGCGTTTGCTCTTCTTCTGTTGTTAGGCAAAATACCTTGCTTCTTTACAATCAGCTGATTAAAGAATTGTAAAATAAAATCATTTCAAAGGTTTGGAAATGTTGATTTTTTTAAATTTAAGTAATTAAGATGACGTGAAAGTAAATAAAACCTGCTAATATAGAAAAGTTTTGCTTTTAATTGGTATAAACTGAATGTAAATCGGTACAGTGAAAGTCTCAGACGAACTGTCCAAAGGATTGAAAAAGTTGACTTTTCTCCCATGTTAAATCTCCATAAGAAAAGTTTATTTTTCATTTTTGACCCACTTAACGTAAATATTTTCAAAATACAAATAAAATCTGCTAATATAGGACCGAAAACCTTTGTTTTGGTAAAACCCGCATGTAAATCGGCCCAGTAGAAATCTCAGACGAACTGTCCAAATGTTTTTTTCCTTACAGCTTTAAATATATAGATATCCAATCATGCGTTTCAAAATATAGGCTGTTTGAAAATTTCAAACCAAAATTACTCAAAAACCGTACAATTTAACAAAAAATGTCAAGATACCATTTTTGTAGCCCTTTTGATTCCCTATCGGATGGTGTAACTGTCAAAACAATAGGATGAAGGATAACAGTTAAGTTATGTATAATAATTGGTTCGTTCACCCCGGCATCCTACTATACCAACACAAAAGGCCTAAACACAAAAATATTGTGGTTACGTATGCTGTTATTATGTATAAGTATCTTTTTGAGATTTGAAAACATTTTAATGAATTCTCTAGGGTCGAAATAGAAGAGAAAACGAAGCTAAAACGAAGACTGTTCAATCTCTTTTTATTTTGTCCAATCGATACACATTGCAGTGGTGGTCTGATGCACCCTGTATAAATAATTACAAAAAGGAGATAAAATTATTAACAAATTGCGTGATGTTGAGGTTTCAGTTAAAACATAAAAAAGTTGAATTTTAAACATGAAAATTTAAAAGTTCATGTTTAAGTAATCGAAGTTATAAAAGCGAAGAGTCGAAGTTCGGATTTATCGAAGCATAGACCGATTGTTCAGTGGATTTCAATCGCAAGGCGTATGAAAACCCAGCTTGTTTAATATAAAGCCCCTTTTTAACTTGCCCTTATTTTAATGGCCCAATTTCCGTTCTTTCTTGTTGACAGAAGTTTCTTTAGAAAGTCGACTGTCCTTTAGATCGTTAACGCCTATCAAACTTTTCCTTTTGTTCGAGTCATCATTTCTTTTGTTTCGAGAACAAAATTGAGAAGATAAAATTCACTATTTAAACTTACGAAAATTGCATCTTAATGGTCGCATTGTTCTCAGATTTGAATACTAGGAATAACGATTTATGGCTCTTGGGCAATGTAATGGGTTTAAGCTAATCCTGAAACAAAGAGCGTGACATTAAAATTAGCTTAAATTTCTATTGTCTACTTTGGTAACTTGGGTCAAAAAGGAATTTATCTTCATACCCTTTGTCATTTATTAAACGCAATCGAGCTGTTCAATTGTTTTTCGTCAATTTAACTAAAGACTTTTGTTTAACTAACCCAGTTCAATTTGTTACTAACCTTCTTTTGTCTAAATAGCAAGTATTCCTGAATTGTATTTGTGTTTTTAATATTAATATCAACATGTTCGTAATGTTTTTAGATTAATTAAAAAGTTATAGGAAAATTAAATATTTCGTCCTTATCCATCTAAAGTTGATTATTTATGATACATATTCTATAATTATTAATATATATATTAGTATTGCATGCAATGGTAAATTAATTAATTAAATCCGATAGCAGTCACGGGACTGTTGATAGAAGTGGAAACTGTAATCAATATAAATCGTTGGTCATATTAGTTTAATCTGAAATTTTATTATTTTAACACTACCAAATAAACTATCTCAACACAACTTACAAAATGAGTAAGCAAATGGCCATTTCAGTGGTACTATGTTACCAAATAAACTATTTTAGAACCACTTACGAAATAAAAGGAAGCACAAGTCTATTTCAGAGGTATTAGTCTACCAAGTAAACTATACACACGTGCGCAATGTATTGTGATTGAACCAAAAAACTCAAAACTCCAGAGAGTAACGCTAGTCGTGAAGCACTTTATTTAAAAAGTCTTAAAAAACAAACTTTTTTTGTATTTACAGTTTGACTCTCTAACCGTTTCAAAAAAATGGCGCCTCGGAATTTATTTTGCACAGGGTGGTCCGACTTACTCTGTATACTCTTACTCTGTACATGTGTACTATATACAGAAGAACGTGACGGTAAAATCCGATTCACCGCCCACAAAATTTGTTGGATGGGGTGCGCCTATAGAAGTTACACTTTAAAAACTACTGTTTTATTAAACACAGCTGGTCTTTAAAAAGGATGTTATAATATAAAAAATGTTCTGAAGATACTCTCCCAGATGAACTGTGAAGTTAGTGTTGTTTGACACTATATTTTGTCAATATGTAAGCCAAATAATTCACTCATTAGAACTTTGATTGATTACTTATTTAAATCTTGTAATGTTCTCTTTTCTCATTTTTTTATTATTTTCTAAAAAAACTCCACTTAAAGTTTGTCAAACTGGAACTTGAAATATGTCACCAATCCTTGCCATTATGAGATGTTTGTTATACATTTTTTCTTAACTATGGCTGTGTTTAATAAATTATGGTATTGTTCATAAATGTAGAGTAAATAAATGATTCCCATAACTACTTTTAAATGCATTATAATATGTTTAATTTAGAGTATGTTTAAAACACATATGTTTTTAAATAAAAACTATTTAAAACAGCATCAAGGCCTATGTAACTACGCTGACAGGGATTTTTAACTCGGTAAATGTGTACAATAATAAGGATTATACAACTGTAAGCCTATTTGCTAACATTTTCATTTAGACACGTTATTATATATTTAAAGAAAGATCAAATACATTTTTATTTCATATTGATAGGTCAAATGGTTTAGAAATTAATAATATTAGTAAAGAAATTAATAATGGAATATGTTTAGCCTATACAGGGTTAGTTAAAAGTCTGGAGACACCCCCTTAACTCTCCACCGAGCATTGATAGAAAATCCAAACCCGGTGGTTGTTTATAGGTCATAAAAGCACACTTCCCCATGCATAGGGCAACGTTGCCCCCCAACTCAAAATTTGAATTTTTGGGGCTACTCAATATTTTTAAATGTAAACCCCTAGTGTGTGACCCCTCATTTTGTAGATATTGATAAAAGAAAACCAACAGGGCAAACTAGAGGTCTCTATCTAATCCCTATAAAAAACGCTGGGCGATAAACTGGAAAGAGAATTAACAAATGGAATTGTATTAGACTGTAATGAAACAAAAACCTCTGGCTATTATTTTATTTCTAAGAAGTTACTTACAAGGATAACTTTTCACAGGAGATGCTCAAATTGATGGCCCTCAGCGGTTTGACAATGTGCCAATGCGGTGTAAAACTGTAAAACTGCTCGCTGCAATGTATCTTGAGGAATTTGTTGGATTTCTTGATAGATTCGATTTCTGAGATCATCGAGATTTTGAGGTTTAGTTTTGTAAACTCTATCTTTTACATAGCCCCACAGGAAGTAATTCAGTGGCGACAAGTCCGGTGACCTGGCAGGCCACTCAATAGATCCACGTCTACCAATCCAATGATTTGGGAAAACGTTATCTAAGTACTGGCGAACTTGCAAGCCGTAATGCGGAGGAGCTCCGTCTTGTTGGAACCAAATTTGTTCGAAATTATTTACCGGTGCCTGGATAGCTGGAACAATTTGTTGTTGAAGCATAGCTAAGTATACCTCAGCATTAAGGTTTCCATTAATAAAGAACGGCCCAATAACTCGTCCTCCCATCATTCCTAGCCATACGTTGATTTTTTGAGGATGTTGTGTGTGTTGTTCTTGAACCCAGAAAGGGTTGGCATCATTCCACCAACGAGAGTTATGTCCATTAAATTCTCCATTCAGCATGAAAGTAGCTTCATCACTTAATATAATATCATTTAGTGTAATTGTTCCGTTATCAATATTTCTCATCATGTCGTCACAAAACTCTACTCTGCGATCGAAGTCATCTTCGTTCAACTCATGAACAAGATGAATTTTATAGGGTTTGAACTTATGCTGATGTAAAATCTTACACACTGATGATTGAGAAATCCCTAATTGTGTACACAAGGAGTTAGTTGACGCATGTGGGTTTTCAACAATAGACTGCAAAACTTCCAAACACTGCTCCTCGGTTGTTGCTGATTTTGGTCTTCCTGACCTAGGACGATTCTTCAAACCGTTTTATTGTTGTTTCAACAGCAGATCTTGTTATAGGGTTTCGTTCAGGAAATGAGTCATTGAATAAATGTGTTACTTCATTGTAAGATCGTATTCGGTCGCCGTAACCTCGCATCATTAACACTGTAATCCGTTCACTTTCAGTTAACTCCATAGTAAAGTTGTTCAGAAAATAGAAGTTACTCTGGTCAGTACTGATAAGAGACTGATAAGGATACGGACAATTGTTAACCTCTTAAGACTTGATGGGGGTGAAACCTTGACAAGACTGGACTGGTCTGAGGACTTTGTTTCTACTAATCAGATTATCTTTTGGGAATTCCCAATAGTCGTCACAGTACAATGCCATTTGATTTTCCTTGTAGTTTATCGCCCAGCGTTTTTGATAGGGATGAGATAGAGACCTCTAGTTTGCGCTTTGGTTTTATTTTATCAAGATCTGCAAGATGAGGGGTCACACACTAGGGTTTATATTTAAAAATATTGAGTAGCCCCCAAAAATTCCGATTTTAAGTTGGGGGGCAACGTTGCCCTATGCATGGGGAAGTGTGCTTTTATGACCTATAAACAACCCCCGGGTTTGGATTTTCTATCAATTATCGGTGGAAAGTTAAGGTGTGTCTCCAGACTTTTAACTAACCCTGTATATGTTATACTAAGATGTACGAATTATTCCGAAGCTAAACGAATAGGTATCTATTCTTTAAATTTGTATAAACAAATATATTGATGATAAAAGGTTGTACTTATATTCAGTTTATAACCTGAAAGCAAATATTATAACGTATATTATAGCATACATTATTTCAATAACTCATATTTAAAAAATCAACTTCCCAAGTTATAACGATTGAAGTTGTAAGTAAACATAACCCCAAACTGTAATTTACACTGTTTGTTTAAGTATTACAGATGATGGGTGAAATCAGCTGTTACATTATATGTTACTCACATACGTCCGTACACTCGCTTTTATATGAGTTGATAATTTGTTCAACCGTAACATAAATATACAACATGGATTACAAATACGTTTTTCTAACTTACAATCAATGCCAATAGAGTGTAACATAAATACAAGATCATTATGATATCAGTTTATCTTTAGTTATAATATTTCAGATATTTAAAATATACAAATGAAAAAAATACAATTAATTCAATAAACTGACAAGAATTTTTAAAATCATGCTATATCATTTTAGGAGTTGAGTTAATGATTTGGTATATTTACAAAATTAGATTTGTTCACGCATGTTGATATTTTTTTACTAAACTATTTAAACAGATGGACGAATGTTATAGGTGTTGATAAACTATTGCCTCAGGAGCAGTTTATTTTTGACTTTTATTGCATACAAAGTAGATTATTAATAATAAAAAGTAATGCGTGCATAAATGAAGTCAGGTAACTTTTTTATTGTCTCTAATAATTTTTTAAAATTGTTTTAATCCCGTAATTTCAATTGATCTTGATTTTATAACACCTAAAATTATAAAATTGTTGTAATAAGGCTTAATCAGATTTTAGGAAAAGTTTCTGAACTGTTTAAATGTCATCTTTATTTAAATATTGACTTCTTAAAACATTTATTGATGAGTTTATTAATGAGGACATTTTTTTTAGTATATATTTGAATTAAAAAAATTAAAAAATATCCCACAAAGAATTATGTAAAATTATAATAAAATAATTTCATCCAAATAAACAAACTCTTTATACAAATATTTTGCTATACAGAAATTATTATACATAGGCCTAATATATATTTGTGGTTTTTAATACTTGCTTTATTATTTACTAAAATATTAATTTTACTTGTTGTTGTTTGAACTAACTATTGACATTAAACATTCTCGTCTATATTCCGATATTTTCCTATATTGTGGTTCTTTGTTTATAACTTATTTAAAAGACACAGATAAGAAAGTAGCTAATGTGTTTTAATAAAACCGTTTAATCAGAAGCAAAGATATGGGCAATAACGTTTGTACTAATATTTTACAAACAAAAAAGCAAAATTAATTTAAAGTTTGATAGCTTCTTGTAATTCAATAACTTAATGACTGTGCAAGGCAGTCACAGCGATACTAAAACAAGTAATAACTCCACAGTTTATTGTGCACGTAATATGACGTGTAATGTAGCATTCATGTATACCAGAGAGATGCACTTTTAATGCTTTGTCTTACAGCCAAAAAAATGTCGATCATTTCCAGTGCAGGTCGAAAACAAATAAAATACAAATATTGCAGACGGATGGAAGTTAAATTTATGACACGAATATTAGAAATTATTGAAGTAACACAAATTGAAAATAAACATAAGCCTACATATTTGTATTCAATGTTGGGGAAACTGTTGTAACCAGCTTCCTCAGCAGTAAGAATTAACTGAAATAAGACTAAACTTACGACAACCATTTTAGAGTAAGTTAAAAACAGGTTTTGCAGTTAATAAAATTTTTGGTTTATTCTTTTTTTCTAAAATCTACAATTAATGTATGCTTAGTAATGATAACGAATGCGTGGATGCTATCAATCTCTTTAAAAAAATTAAACTATACATAAACTTGACGTTTTTGTTTAGTGAACAATACTCTCAGCCCTTGGTAAAATTCAAATTTAAGTACGGTATTGCAGAACTTAGTAAATATTGGTTAAAAGTAAAAATATAAATGTACACGTATAACTGTTTGTGAATTAAAATTTAGTTTATCAATTTCCTTCTTGAGAAATATTTTAAAAACCCTAATCTATCATATGTTGGCGAGTTCCGACTCACTGACATATACATCACAATGTGTAGGCCTACATATCTGAATTTCTTTAGGTAAACATCCTTAGGGGGGGACTCGCTAAGAATATGTTCCATATTTTTGCCTATATAACAATACACACTGTGAAAGTAAGAAACTTTATTTCTCCCGACCCAAAATACCTTTATAACTCTAAATTCTGTAGGCTTTATACGATATGTATCTCTTAGGTGTTAAGTTTTTTTTTAAATAATAATAATCATTGTAACTGCGACAACCACTACAAACTGTCAACAGTTAATTTTTCTTATATCTCTACATACAAACGAACCAAATAATCATGGAATCTTAGGATTACAATGTTTGCAGGCTTGAAATTTTATAGGTACTGTAGGTCCTCATTTATTGTTATGTTACATGTTCGCGGGAAACTCGTAATTCGGTATATATACTTATCTTGATTAAATCAGTGTTTTAGACCATACTGCATTTAACCAAGAAAATTACGAAAACCTCAAGAAAAATAAACAAAAAAACCAAGCATTAATTAAACGATGAATTGATGAATATGGACTTTGGGTCGAATAGTTTTGATGGACTATAATTTTAATCTCGTTGAGTTAATTAAGAATACTTAATAATGTGATATTGATCATTTTGAGCATTTGAACTTCTTCGGACTTTTAGGCTATATCATTGTCTGAACACTTATATAGGTTAACAACATGACTAAATAATCATAATTAATTAGCATATGTCTAAAGATCAGCTGTTTTATTATTAAAAAAGGTTTTTTTAACACAAAAACCGCAATAATGTTTGGTTAGAGTTCTCTTTTGCACAAACTATTTAACTCAGATTATATAAATACAAGGGGAGACGTCTGCGTGCCCCGCACTTCAACCCCCGATGGAACCTTCGAAAAACATATGTTATGTTTTATTTATAATAAAGGTGTAGGATTAATAATAACCTCAAAACTAAGATGGTAAATCATGTTAAATGTTCAAATCAAATTATTTTGTATATTTTATAACGGTTAAAAGAACCAGTAAGGTATACCACTCAATCAAAAACCTAATCAAAAAGTTACTCACTATCAATTACCGTATATTATCAATAAATAGGTCTACTATAATGTCTTATTTATTTTTAATTAGATGTAACATAGTTTTTCCTAATTTTTAAATTACTTAATGCAAGTTTTTATTGGTTTGTGTGTGTTGAAACATCTGCTGGTTCAGTTTAGGCCTAACTTAAAATATTATTTTGTACTAAAAGCTGAACATCAAAATCAACTGTATTATCTGCTATTTAAAAATTATTATTAATTTAAACGAAAGCAGCTGGTTTAGTTTGTTTCTTATTATAAACAGTTGTTTTGTACAGAAATGGGTTTTAAATTCGTTCCATGTTAATCTTGAGGGGAAAACCCGATCTTTGAGATTAGTTCATGCCATTAAGGATACGAATATTTTACATAAAAACCTTATTGCAAAACTTCGAAATGAGACGAATTTTTCGACAACTCAAACATTAAATTTGGTCCAGAAATAAGGGAGGAGTTATGTTCACAAAAACTGCTTCACGTATTAAGGATATTTTTTAATTTATGTAGGAAAAACATTGAATTCTTATTCACTTGACCCCTTTAAATATATATAATGCTATAACAACCATTACACTTCAAAGTAGCAATCCTACGCCTTTAACATAAATAATGAGTTAGTTTATAATGTTACTACTTAGGTTATAGTACTAGGTTATAGTACTTATTTAATAAGATACAGTCCGATAAGTCCTACATTTTTATCTCAGGATCTAGATAATGCCGTCTGTTCCAGGGCAAATAAAAGGATCACACAGCTGAACAGAATTTTCAAAACTAAATTTATATGTTTTAAGGTGTCAACCAACTATTTGGAAATTACTAATATATTTCGTATACGCATGCAGCTATTCAGCACCTTCGTGAGGAGACCAATTTCCAAAATATTTGGTTGAAACCCTAAAACATATAAACTTACTTTTGTAAATATGCTCAACTCACTTTAACGATTCAGGTACCTGTTCGAATTATTGACTCTTGTGTTAGTTGTCAGCAAACCATAAAGAGAACAGTTTGACGGATATAGAAAATGTTTTATTAATTTGTACATAAAGCACATAACTTAGGAAAATTTTTCAACTCTAATAATTTTGGTTTTAGAAACAATCTGAAATAAGAAAGAGTAATTCAATCTAGTTCTTTGCAGAGAGATACGACACTGACCTGCGTTATTTTAAACTGCATAACTATATTTATTTACTTGAAAGCCACAAAAGTTGTAAGATGAGCAACAAAAACATCAACAAGACATAAAGCGTCTCTTGATTACTTTGAAGTCGGGGGTTTCCCGTTGCTTTGAAAGTTTTTGTTTGTTTTTGTGCAGACCGCTTTCCAGGTGTGTGATCAAAGTATTCCGTCAGAACGTCAATCATTGTGCAATTCTTCCTTACAACACTTGCTAAGATCAAAGTATTCTAATAAGCATCTCGAGGGAACGGAATAATATACGAGTTGACGTTTTTATTGTAGCCTGCAATTGCAAGTTCTGCTGAAAATATGTCTGTTTTAAGAACAACTCTTTCTTTCCTCAACGAAAGAAATTACGATATTTGTCTTTCTTACTAAAGTGTAAAGGATATTTCTTTTGAGAGCATATTAATTGTTCTGCAAACTAAAAATAAAATAAGAAGCACTATTTCCGATTTCTGTTTGAATATATGTTGTACAATGTTTTAGAAGTAGATCTTCTGTGAAAAAAATGTGTTATGGATACAAATATATCTTGGTTGAAGAAGTTAATTGAAAGAAGTTGGCGGTTGGGTAATGACTCTAGTCTTTCCAATCATTTAATAATTCAGTTAGTGACAGATATTTTCAATAATGTTAATTTTAAGATTCATCATGCCAATGAAAAAAAGTAGGAAATTAATTTAATTCGAAATGTTAGAAAGTAAGGTATTATTTTGTAAAAACTCCATCCTTGTACTAAATACCCAGGTAGAATTCATGTCAAACTCGAACTTGGCTAAACCATTGTCTTCCCTATGTCTCCCAATAGACCCTTTCCGACTTTTGTTTGTTAGCCAAGTAACTGTTCTCTTTTTGTAATATGTATATGCCTGTTTTCTATATTTGCCTTAATCTGTGATACGCTGCTTTGTAAATGCTGTGGGCGGCAAAACTCAATATTTTTTTGAATTAACTAAAATTTGTTTTTGTTTTTTCCGTTACAAATATATCTAATCATAAATTAGCATTTTAGTTCCTGAAAGTAAAAATCAATGAGTTATATTTTACAATTTCTTCCAAAATTATGTGTCAGGTAAAAATAATCACATATTCACCTGTGTGATTCAGATTATTAATCATGCATTGTACAACTTAAAAATTTATTGCGATTCGGTCCTTACTTCAGTCTGCAACCCTTGATTTGTAACACAAAATAAATATGACAATAATAAAATTAGAGGATCCGATATTTTATTTTATATTCATTTATTCACGTGGTTTTATGACTATAATTAAGTTTTGAAATTATAATTATTTAAAACATCAATTAATCTTAACAAGTTGTTATGTTGTATTGAAAAAATGTTATACAGCATTTTTATACTTTGTAATTCATGATACAATTTAATTGTGGTTTGATAATGTATTAAAACCAACATTTACAGCATCCGCATATTTTTGTCTTGCACAATTAAAGTTAAAGTAAGTTTTGTGGCCTTTTCTGAACAAAGAATAGCTTTTTTCTCAGATTTAGTCTTTTTCGTGTATAACTTCAGGGTAAGTGTGTGTTAAAAGAAAAAAAATGTTTTCGAATATATGTCATTTTCGTTTGTCTGAATATGGGAGAGGATCTATACACTCTTGAATTCTCTAAACATATTATGAGAAAATTTGCTGAATAATTTTAGTTTGCCGATTGTTTGTTTAGGTACTACTGCATACTCAATTACATAAATGTTGTGTTCGGATACTGAAATAATTTATTACCTCCATTTAATGATATGCATTACATTGAGGATATGCCATGGATAATTGAACATTTCATTTAATAGTAAATTATTATAAGTTTAGTATGGACGTATATGTTTGGAAGTCAATCTTAAAAACAAGATGAAAA
Organism: Philaenus spumarius; assembly: GCA_018207615.1. Taxonomy (NCBI): domain Eukaryota; kingdom Metazoa; phylum Arthropoda; class Insecta; order Hemiptera; family Aphrophoridae; genus Philaenus; species Philaenus spumarius. The sequence goes on along the minus strand of JAGFPH010001766.1, from coordinate 226,609 downwards.
GATGATTTCGGCTCGTGTTTTTTTTAAATACTAAAAAATATGACGTTTTTGTCAAGCACGTCACGTTGCTGTCACGCTAGAAAGTTCAAAAGCTTTTCAACTCTCCGCAATAAAATTACGAAGATTTTGGTACCAACAAAATCTTCTACGACGTCTGTGAATGCACATATCGAGTCCACAGACAGACAAGCACACACACAGATACAAGGACACAACATTTCTTTATTGCTTTATAGTATTCAGAGACCTCGAAAAAGTCGATAAACGTAATAAGAGGGGGGGGGGGGGTATAAAATATTTAGAATTTTTGCAAGATTTCAATACTTCGGCATTTTAATGCGAGCCGAAGTCGAAAACATCGTGAAAAGTCATAAAAAGTGGGGGTAAAATTTTGTAGAATTTTCGCAAGATTTCAAAATTCGGCATTTTAATGCGAGCCGAAGAAAATACACATTTGTGATTAATTAGAATACTAAATCTCTTACTTGGTGAGGAATTATTTTGTGGATAATTTATTTGTTTAGTCGTTTGTTTAACTTTTTGGCAGTTATAAATAATAAAGTTGGTGAGAAACCTAGCGAAGGAAACAGAACGTCCATAACTCGAACCTGTGAAACTGTGTTATTGGTACTTTCAGTAATAAACTAGTTAGTGGCAGTCCATTTTATTATATGTTTTTACATTATTTAATATTTTTAATGGCAGTTATTACAGACTGATAGTCGTTGAACATTTTCTTTCTAGAAGATGGTTAACGCAGTATCAACGGTTTTAATCTGTAACGCAGTTGCTCAGGTTCAACTCTAGTGTTTTTCTTTCTAACTAAACATACGATAAATTTACAACTATAAGAAAAAACATATAGACTTTCCTAAACTATAATTGCACAAGACGAAGGAAGTAACATGGTATAGATAACTTAAAAGCCAGATTCGGGCTTGGACAACTATGTTGAAGATTTTGACACTATAGTCAAATGCAAGTCAGAGTGAGGCGGAAGTTCAAGCCTACCGAGGGTCAGCACGGTCGACTGGTTTCCGCTCTACTTCTACCCGAAATTTAATTTTTTATAGTAGCGTTATGCAAACTTTTTTTATAACAAGAAAATATAAAAGTAAATCACATAACGTTGTGTATCACGATCGTCTGTTTATTTTGATACCAAATTTGAAGTAAATCGGTAATTGTTGAGTAATTATAAACACCTTCAATAGTTCTTAGTTACATTAAAAGCTATATGCCATTTAATTACTCAACATTTACCGATTTACTTCAAATTTGGTATCAAAATAAACAGACGATCGTGATACACAACGTAATGTGATTTATTTTTATATTTTCTTGTTATAAAAAAAGTTTGCATAACGCGACTATAAAAAACTAAAATTCAGGTATGAATGAAGCGGAAACCAGTCGACCGTGCTAATAAGTCTCCCCCTCGGGAGGCTTGAACTTCCGCCTCACTCTGACTTGCATTTGACTATAGTAAGTTACGCTCTAACCTATTGCGCTACGCCCCTCCCTCATTAACAATATTTAAAACCGATATATAATTATTACAATATACAGTCTCGTTCAAAAATATAACTTTTACTAATATTATAAAGAGGTAAAATTTGTTTGTTTGTAGGGGGTAATCTCTGGAACTACTGAACCGATTGAAAAAATAGTTTTACTAATACAAATCTACACTATTCCTGAGTAACATAGGCTATAATTAATTTTGATAAAAACATTGTTTATGTCAATATTTGTAAATTCAGTCGGAAAAAATCTTATGTTAGGCCTAGGCTGATGAACGAACACATGTATATTCAGGCCTATTACCATAGCAACCAATTGAATAAAATAACAGATAACACAGATGTTTGCTCTAATATTTCCATTAACAGAAGATGTCAAACTTTGAAGCAATTATTTGTATTTCTTTATTTTAGGATAAGTTTTTATTAAAGTGTAGACCTGCGCCTTACTGGTTCTTTTAACCTTTATTATAACTGCTGTTATAAAATACACGAAATAATTTGATTTGAACATTTAACATTATTTACCATTTTAACTTTGGGGTTATTATTAATCCTACACCTTTATTATAAAGAAAACACAACATGATTATGTATATAGAAGCTCCCAATGGGGTTGGCGTGCGGAGCATGCAGGGGCTTTCCCTATTAATTTATAAATACAATATTAAATACGTATTTTCATGTAGCATGCATTGTAAAGATCGTTGTTTCTGAGTAAATATGTTGTGCCTTAACATAATCGGTACACATTGTGGCTATTCAATCTTTACCCGAACCTTATAGAGTCCATTTTAACTAACAAACTCTGTTAAAGTGATATCAACAAATTAGCTGTTCCAAATAGGCTATAAAATAAGCCGGAAAGTCATAAACGGCGACGACAACCGACGCTGGTAAACCGCATTTCGAGTAAATAGAATTATCAATGTTGGTGGTGATAAGTGAGAAACATATTTGCAAAGGGGAGTACGGAACATTCATTGTAACGGGCAGCGATAAGCTCGGCCGTCCCCTTTACACTCACCGCCCGGAAATTGAATTGTGCTGTTTTGGAGCATTGATTAAAAACACCCGCAGTAAAAAGGTTACATTTTCCGGTAGATAGCGAGCTTTTAGTAACAGATTTGCGCCGTTCCGCACAATTCATGCTGGCAACACATTTTATCTATACAATAAAATGTTTTACCGAATTCAGTTACTGGTTTATGTTTATTTTTCACTATGTAATATATAAGATCGTATAATTTCAGTAATGCAAAAGCTTAGTTTAGAAATTTGCCAAGTTCCCTAAACGGCGTAAAATATTCAAAATATCAGAACCTTAAGTGAGATTAGAAGTCTATTCATAATATTTTTCTACTATTGTTATAACACAATTTTGACCGTTAAAACTAAAATTTTGGAACTTCGATTTAAAATAGAGATTGATTTTGATAACTTAAGGCAGTGTACCTTAGATAATTTTTTCTAAGAAATTGGCAAGGCATTGGTTTTAGTGATTTACAACAGCATCTGTAAAATACAATGGCTGCATATCTGAAAATAAAGAATTACTTTATAGACAAATTTGAATGACTTAATTTGAAATAAATTTTGTGTGGGTACGAGATGGTGGGTACAATATTATACACTGGGATTAATTACAGACAATTTATAGTGTTTAATAATGAACCGTTGATTTTAAAGTAAGTGCTTATGGTGGTTTGTAAACCAGAAATAAAGGATTTTTTTGTCCTCGAGTGTTGAGACTTTGTGCCTTTGAGAGATGGTTGCGTTCGATAAGAACCATGGGGGTGATCCAACGGAGAGTTTTGTTTTGGAAGGAGTCAAAACCTTTTCTTCCAAGCTGGAAATGCGTACGTGAGTATACTGGTCTGATGTAAGTTTTGTACATGGACCATCTGATACGAAGTGGTAGATGGCTCTTGGCGTTTTTGACTAGAAGGAGTCTGCCACGGACAGATTTGGCTCTTGACAGAGTTTGCTTGACATGAAGGAACAGGTTTAATTTAGAGTCAAGCGTTATTCCAAGATAGCCGAAATGACGGGTCCATGCTATTTGGGATTTGTTGAGAATTGTTGAACTTTGGGTAGTCTACGTGTTGTAGAGAACGGGTCATGGTTGCTGCCTATCCAACTGTTGTTGGATGACTGACTAACCATATTCCAGGTTAAGAGATCTGTAGTAAAACATAGCGTCACCAGCCAATAGATGCAGTGATGCATTGGGGATGACTGGAATGTAGTTAGTGTACAGAAAGTACAGTAACGATCCAAAAACCGATCCTTGGGGAACTCCTGTCTCGATGGGTCTAGGAGTGAATAGAGTATCTTCGACAGCAACCTAGAACCATCTACTGTCGAGATATGAGTTATCAGATGTACATAGCTTGGAGGAATTGGGTTGAGGGCTAGTTTGTAAAGCAAGCCTTCGTACCATACTTTATCAAAAGCTTTTGCTATGTCAAGTTTAGAATTTTAAAATTATATTATGTGAGTACTGAGGAAATACTCCCAAAAACTGATATTTAAGGAATTCCTTTTGATATTAAAGGAATCAGAGTGGAGGAAGGACCAAAGACACTACTCCAGTCTGCAAAAGTCGGAGCCTCTAACACAGGTTGTGTAGGTTCAAAACTAATTATTGGCGATGAATTTTCCTGCGTTATTTGGTACTCCCCTGGCTTCTTTAGTTTAAGTGGTATAAAGCAAAGATGTTAAGAAACGTTAATTTAATAAATGATTAATTATTAAATATTATACATATTTTAACACAAATATATTATGTAATTAAAAGCTGGTCAAAAATTAGTAGAAAATAATATAGAATATTCATGAACTGAATTAACGTAGGACGGTTCCCCAGTTGAAAAGCATCAAAACTACGGAGTAGGATTACATGGTGAAAAATGACAATAAAAATCGCGTCTGTAAGAGGAACAAGGAATATAGATTCTTTACGAGTATGTTTGTAAAGACAAAAGTGACGAGTAATTTATTTCATATTTTCTATTACAACGGTTACTTAAAATACAAAAAATAAGCAAACAATATTTCTTCACTACAGAATCGTTTCACCATCACTTAAATAATATTTCCCTTGACGGTAGAAAAATTAATCACTTGTTCGTGATATAGATTCTCTTTCCGAACAAACTCATCTTGTTTTGCATTTTAATAAAGTATCTCGTTCGCCCCCTCCCTTCCTCTGCCTCCCTCTGGAGCCGATTAGAAGTCTCCAGATGTTTCCGAAGGCTTCCTATTACGCTTTGTGCGATTGTTCGAGTTCGTCTTTGCGACTCTATTATTTATTACGATTTGGATAAATGCGGAATAAAAAGTATTTATCCAAAATAAAGTTAAATAAATGTAATTTTCTAAGAAATGTTTTGTAATGTTATTGTTTTTATCAATACAGTCTGCTTCGAGTTTGTTTGTAATCGAGTCTTCAATTTTAATGTATCTAAAGGTAAAATTTTTATTTTATATTTACTGAAAATAGATTAAATAACTATGACTGCAATTTATTTTATACGATTTCAGTAAAAGGTGTATAGATTTATTACTCAGTCAACTTGTTTATCAATTAAATAAACAAAATGATAGGTATGTGACAACATAAAACATGGATGTTAAAGAGATATACGCTCACATTCACTAACCTTTTAAACTACTAAAATAAGACAAATTCTAAAAAATTAAATTTAAACCCAATTCCCAATAAACTTTCTGTGATTTCTTAGATATGTATCTATATCACATAACCAAACATAAGGTATGTACTCGCGAATGAGGTTTAAGAAAGATATAAAATTTTTAAAGGACAGTATTGGTTCAAAAATCATATTATTCATTTAATTTTATGTTAAAACAAACCGATGAATAGCTCAGTCAAAAAAGAGATTCAACGTCGTAAAATTCGCTTAGAGTTGAAAATCCGTATAGACCTTCACATTATTATTTCTAATAAAATATAAAAAGTTCCTACTGATCTGACTTCTGCTAAACATTTTAATCAAGGTCAAATATAAAACAGAAGAATTGTTCGCGAATATTTCTAAAACGGTAATAAATTTGTAGATCATTTGATTTTATACAAGACGAATTTTATAGCTTTCTCAATGAGTGATCATCCGTGAGATCAGGGTAGTTGCTACAACAAATTATTGGGGGGGGGCCAAAATCTAAAATTTCACAACAGTTTTGACCATATTTTCCAACTTCTGTGCTGGGGGTTCCAACGCGCAGAAGGGGGCTTTGAGTTATGTTGTGTGGATTAAATCCCAGTAGAGATGGTACCCTGGAAAAACCCTTAATCATATTTTCCCAACCATATTCTTTTTCCCAATATTTGCCGCAAACTTTCAAATGTCCTTATTTCGGGAGAAAAGCACTATTTTGGTAGCACTGGTCTGACGACATGGCTCAGTGTATGGCATGTCAGTAACAGTCGTTGCCACAATAACAAGGGTTGGAACTAAATTTTCCAGTAAAAGAAAACAGTGCATTTATTTGGTACAGAAATATTTGGATTTGCCCATCGTTTTTGGATAGGAAATTATATCTTGTTTGTTATTTGTGAATGTTAGTAATTAACAACAAAAACTTTCGAAACCCAAACCCACACTTGGAGTTTTTGAGGGGTTATGCCTTCAATTTAATCCAAAAATCTAAATTTTTACTTTTTTTAATATCTCAAATTTTCCAACTTTTGGATTTTAAATTTACTGGGGATGATGCCCCCCCAGCGACGACCAAAAGTAATTCCAAAAGTATTAGCACTAACGTACAATTATGCGGAGTTAATACCCCATCGGTCGTTGAACGTAAGTTAGATATCCAGATAATAATTCGTGTATTTATGTTCTCAACATAAAATACAAACAAACTATAAATTTAAGAACTATTTTGTACGTCTTTATAACCTTGAGATACTTCTGCCTGCTTTTGAGCACACAGTCATATGTCTACTTCTTGTTGGAAGGACGAATACAATCTTAATGTAAAATAATTATGTGAACGAACGTGCTAATTGAACGTATTTGTGTACTTGAGTTTGTACAGTCAAATACATTTTCAAAAATATAATAAGTTTTTAGTCGAGGTGCTAGAACAAACTTTAAAGCTCAAAATCCAGGGAGAAGTCCGTAGATGTTTGGATGAAGGTGATTTCAGGCTTTAAAGCATGTCGGTTCACATGAAAAACCTTTTATCTCAATTTTTATTTTGTAAAATTTGGTTGGATAAGAAATTTAAAATTGTCTTTGAAATTATGATTTAAAGATCAGTACAAATTTTCAGCTTTGTGTGAATATTGCTCTGTTCGAGGTTTGAACTTGTCTATTTTGAAACTTACTTGTTACTTCTGAACATTTGTAAATCCTGCCACACAGAAACTACAAAACTCTACGACGCACTCAGTCTAAAGTCTAAAGGAAATTAAATCTATTAAAACGGAACTTCGAAATTGAATATACGCCCATGTGATTAACTGTTTGACATTGTTAGTGTATTAAATAGAGGCCTAAGGAAAATAAAATGATTTGTCTTAAAGCGTTCTAAAATGACGTACTAACAATGAGTTAATCACGTCAAAACTGATAAATAAGGTATTATCAATTAGATAAATAAGGTCCATGGTTATAGTCTTATCATAATTAACTTAGTTAATTTCAATTAAACTAATGCAGAAAGTGAAACAATCCTAACCAAAAAATTATAACCCTAGATTATATAAATAGTTTAGTTTTTTCAATACTTGTCTAATAAACGTGGCTACACTCATTCCAACTGTTAGTGAAGAAGCTAGACCACTTTCATATTCCTCGATCTAATTTAAAACTGTATCAATTCCACGCATACAGTAGAAGTTGGGCAGAAGAGTGTCTTTCCGTGAGTTCCCCTCGCTTCCCAGTCTACATCATTATACCCCCTGACAACGCAAGTTGATAGGAAACTGGAGAAGGGATTTTGACGTTAAGCCTTTTCAATATTCAAGAGACAACTGAAGATCTACTTAGCGAGATCTGCTTACTTGATTTCGCCATACTTGTACACTGTTCTGTAACAATCTTCATCAAGTATTCTAATATAGAATGCCTTTCTAAGATATTAATGAATTTCATTAATAACATCATTTCATTTACGCGATTATAGACTTACTTGCCAATGGTTTAAGAGTCATACTTTAAATTTACATTTTATATTATTAAGACAGCCTAGCTGATGATGTATATGCTTACTATTGTTAGTAATTGTGTATGTCTTGTGTTTTATTTAAAATCTACCTTTCAAAACCAAATGAAAACCGTAAGTATTAACAAACAATATTTACAATCACGAAACTATTTTGACTTGCCGTTGTACTGGTTAGTGATAATTATTTTAAAAAAACATACTAAGTATATTTTTTTAGATGCATTTTGTGGCACCAAGTCACAGTTAAATATTATATTAATAAATTACCTTGTATTTTCTTTATAGAAGTAAACACTTTTTTAGGCTAGTTGGGCACTTGTTTGCATGGAGAAAAATGATTTAACTCACGTCACCGACATCGTCATCGCAAGGACACACTTTTTTTAAGGCTCTCGTCACATCCCCATTTAAGGTTCCATCGCATATCCACAAATATTTAAGGCTACGCCGCATCTCTGCAATTATTTAAGACACATTCGCATCCGCGTAATCATTTAAGGCTCCATCGCATCCAAACAATTATTTAAAACTCTATCGGATCTCCACAATTATTTAAGGGTCCGTCGCCCATCCACAATTTTTTAGAGCTTCATCCTATTTCCAAAAATATTGATGGGTACGTTGCATCTCCACAATTATTTAAGACACAGTCCAATACCAGCATTTATTTAAGGTTCCGACGAATATCCACAATGTTTTAAGGTTCTATGCCATTTTCACATGTATTTAAGGCTTCATCGCATCTCATTGATTTAAAAAAAAAATACTTCTTAATAACCGAAAATAATTTTAACTAGATCAAACTAAAAGGTTTTCACTTCTGACGGTAGTCCCACGACTGCCTGTTTTTTTTATGGCATACATATTTCAGAATCGTAACTCCATCATAAAATATCCGTTTATTTTTACCTCTGAAAAGCTTGTCAGAGGTATTTACAAACACACAACACTTATACGATTGATAGTGATGACCGAAGATACTTTGTAGAATTCCATATTCAATTAAAAAACAAACACAATTTTTTGTAATTTCTACAATTTTTATTTTTGAATCTTGCCGACCAAAGTTTTTTCGTCGGCGAAATACTCTTTAATCTGTATAAGCTGCCTCGTCAATGCCGTCACGGGCGAAACCTTGGTCGGAAAGATACAAAAATAAAAATTGTAGAAATTACAAAAAAAGTGTTTGTTTTTTAACACAACCCTTACATTAACATACAATCATCCTATATATTAAAACACAAAATTAAAAATCTTCCGGAAGAACGTGTGAGATTTACACTGGTCAAATGAAAGGAAATAACCCCTATATTTGCACATTTTACCTTATATTTTGGGATCTGGTCAGTAACTATTTAAAAAACAAGATTACAAGTTTTCTTATGGCAAGTTAACATGGGGTAAAATTTCTATGCACTTCTTTGAAGCGTTTACTTGAGGTTCCACTGAACCGTTCTACAGGCAGTTTTTTTTTATATGAAAGATCAATCTTTCTATATTTGCACAATTTACATACATTTTTTTAAATAATTTCATTTGGAATGTAATAAAAAAACTTTTTAAAACGTATTTTATCATCATTTTAAGTTTTCCTAACCAGCTGATTATTAAAACGCGTAATACTGTATCTAAGAACAGACAATTTTAGCAAAAGAAATCAGCTGGCTTAGAGAAAATCATTAGTGGCCAGTGATTTATAATAACGTATTGAAATACATCTGCAAAGTACGCGCACAGAGCTTCCTCACGCAAATACGCTAAAAATTAGCGGACAAAAATTTCAAACTCACCAAAAAGAGGTTCTTCTGTGGTTGTGAATAACTGCTTTTATGTCTATCTCATAAGTCACGTACATTTTGATATATTAAGCTGTCTCCAGACTTTTAGTTCACCCTGTATTATAGTTTAAATACACAACTACGTTTGAATCAATACATGCTAGTAAAAAATTTACTTTTTGAATTCGATAAACAAAGAAATTGATAAAAAGTACAGAAAAGCAATATTGAAATTAAACGAATTTAACATAGCAAAGTTGGCACTTATGTTTTAAATGCAATGCTGTAAAATATACTACTGCACTAAGTAGTCTGCGACACGAAGCAGCCAAAGTTCCTTTAGATCTCCAACCCACTTTACTTGGGCGATCGTATACTGTTAAGTGGAAATAAAGAGGTGACCTCGTCTTTGGGGTATAAAATATGTAACGTGTAATGAACTTTACGATGGAGTCTTACTTTGTACATAAAAATTTATAGGCATATGTAAGATATTATTTATCAAGTTTTTTAGGACCGCAAATATTTTACTACACTCTCTACTCGTAACTCAAGGGTATAACTGAATTGTGTTATTTATTGTTGTATGTTTACTGTAAACACTTCCCACAGCTCTCTTTTTGTTAAACTGTATAGGTTTTAATTCCAATGAATATATTATTTAAACGGTACGGTAAAACTTAAAGCAATTTATTAACTGAAAGCTTGGGAACAGTGGTTCTAAATGTAATACGTATGTAAAAGTTCTGGTGTTTTAGAGCCTGTGAAAAAAAGGATGCGATTTTATTTACAGAAACGAATAATAGTTTCATCTAAATATATTCTAGTTGGCCCGATGCGACTTTCAACTGATAGACAAATCAAAGTTAAATGTTTATTAACAAAAAAACAAAGTTACTAAAACAAACCACCGAAGGGATTGGAATGAAATTTGGTGTGTAGCTTCCTCTAGGGCCTTAATAGGTGCTCGCTAAGAAAGGTATTCTTAAAATTCGTAATTTTAGGGGGGTTTTCGGGGTCGAAGTTACTAAACATCCCCATAAGAAATACATAGTGTAATATATTTATTGATATATTTTTTTTTGTTAATATACATTTAACTTTGATTTGTCTATCCGTGCAAAGCCGGATCGGGCCAGCTAGTTATCTATATAATAAAAATGAAATGCAGTTCATTGGTAAGCGCATCAGTGGAGAACGGCTTTACCAATTTGGCTATTTTTTGTCCTAAAATGTTCGTAATAGTCCGAACTAGGTTTTTATGGAAAGAACAATTTTAAAAGTTCCCAGAAAATGTTCAAATTCGGGAAAACTTAACATCCTTTTTTCTATGAGCTCAAGACCAATACTAACTCACGAAAACAGCTGTTCTGATAGCATGCTTAACAACAAATGTTTGTTTACATTCATTACCATAGCAACTTTACTTAACAAATTTATAATCAGTATATTATTTTTAGGTTAGATTTACAAACTTAAAACAAACAAAATTCAACGATAAAATCTTACTGTATTCAATTCAAACATTGGTTGTTACATATCTATATACTTAGTGTTATGCTGTTTAAAATATTGTTTATATAAAATATATTTTATCTGGGAATTATTTAATACTTTTCAAATCATATTTTTGTTTTCAAAAATAATAATAATAAACAATTTGTCACCAGGCATAAACATAAACATACATGAGTTTAAACATAATTATAATAAAAACTAAACAAACAATCTGAATGAAACTAAAAGCCATTAAAAGGTCATATTTTTATCTTTATTTTGATACATAATTTTAAATACTAAACATTACCTTATTCTAATTATTCTTATACATTTAAAATTACAAACTCTATTTGAACCCCTTTGTTACACCTTGAATTAACATGGATGTTACAAACTGATTCAACATACCATTGACATTCAACATACCAACAAACATTACATTAGTTTAAACATAATCATATTGAAAACTAAACAAACAATCTGAATGAAACTGAAAAATAACATTTCTATCTTTATCTTTATAAATATAATTCTTCTGTATGTGTGTATGTCACTGAACTCCTCCTAAACGGCTGGACCAATTTTGATGGAATTTTGTGCGTGTGTTTGAGTGGGTCCCTAGATGGTTTGAATCCACAATTGGAAGGGGTTGAAATGGGGTTGCTACCCCTATACAATAAATATAAATTAAACTAACTTCCTACAGGCTATAAAGCTAAAACTATGTATTATGTAATATTATTTGTAAGGGTTGTATAACACACTATTTGCAATTTGATTACTTAAGTCAAAGAGATGAAATGAAATAATTAAATAATAACCACTTACAAAACTAAAGTTATTTAAAATTATTTCATTTTGTCAACTAGTTCCATTTAAAATCATATAAACGTTTGTAATTGTTTCGTTTTTTTTATTTATAAATTAAAAATCCTTTGTCAAACTAACCCTAACACATTACTATAGTTTTAACTATTTACATTATAAACACACTAAAATAAAAATAAAAACTAGCTAAATAGTTTAGTTTACTAATTAATCATATTGCACTAAATGTTTATTGAAATGCGCCTGTCATATGTTTTCGCTTATAAAGTGACTTTGCAACGTACCTTAACAAACGAGTTTATGAGAATGTTAATTTAAATTGTACAAATCTAAAGCAGCTTATATTTAAAAACCTACGAAAAACGACCTCTTACTAAAAATTAAATGTATAGTAAAAAATAAAACATTTTTTTAATAAATGTAATTATGTTGTGGAATAATTAAACCGATAAACAACTGCGAGAACTCGGCTGCCTTTAAATGGGGGAATCGCAGTTTCTTCATTTGATAGGAACGTGCACATAACCTTAAGCCACTCTTTTATTTAGCCATGTTAATAAAATTTAGGCAATTTATTATTGCTATAATTAGTTTAAGTAAAGTTAAACTAAGTAGGAGGTGTTAAATTACTCTTGTTTTAATTCATGGCTACAATCCACAGGGCTAGCGTATAAATAAAAAAATAAAGAAAGCAATCGCGTGACTGCCGACAGAAGTGGAAACTGTAATGAATATAAATCGTTGGTCATATTGGTTTAATCTGAAATTTGATTATTTTAACACTATGAAGTAAACTGTTTTAACACAACTTTACAAAATGAGGATGCACAATGTCAATTTCATTAGTAACATCAATGAATGCAGAATACTATTCTGTATCCATTGATAACATGCATGTACTGTATTTTATATCGTGATTTGATTGTGGTACGGTTCGGTACGTTGTTGAACGAGCCATAAGAAGATTTCACTTCAAAAATCTTCTGTGATTTCTGGAAGTTTATTATAACACCTTACGCTATTAGAATGGTATTATAATGTTTATTTGAACAAATTATAAGAGCTAAATTTATATTTAATTTAAAAGGTTAAGTTCAAATTTTATATATTGCCTTTAATTTATAAAAATGAATTTACTCGTAAATTATTTGTAATTCTCTGAAACCAGTAACGGATCCCTTGTTCTACACTTAAAGGTGACTTCGGCTCCTGTAAGGAAAGGCGTTGACTAAAGTCCTCTGGGGCTAGTCCTTCTGCGTTGGGAAGTGGGGTATTATAAATTATAACTTGCGCCGAGTTATTGATATCTCGAAGAAAAGCCTGAAGCCATTCGAAGTTTCAACAAAATCTCTAGGTTGTTTCGGTCGTAGACCTATTTCTTAGCAGTTCTTGCTGTTTTTTTTTTTTATGTGAACACTGTTGGTATTTAAGCGTTTAAATCGATGTTAGTTAATATTTAGTTACTTTAAATCGTTTGCCGTTGAGGTCGATTACCAAAACTGTAGACTCTGAAACAGGCCCAAGAGTTTGCAAAACAAGTCATCTTTTATTGTGTAGATGCTGAAAGGTCTATAGAATCGAACAGCCATGGGGAGAAGACTACACGAACTTGGTACAATACTGGAGCTCACAATTGGTACAGGTTTTTAATCAGACAATGGGACACAATTAAACTAAATCTGACATGTACGGAGGTTTGAGTCTCTTTCAATTAATTAATCCACACCAAAGTAATCTTAACTAAACCAATCTAAGGGGAAATTGTTAATTTATTCAAGTTTATATTCTAGCATATTGCTGTGTCATTCCCCATATACAGCCCTGGTCATTTCAGTCTTTCGTATCTCGGATCAGTAGAATGTCATTTGACCTCGGTCCTTATCACAATGAAACGTATCTTGTGTACATGAAATTCAATATATTCTTTTATACTTATTTAGGTTATCTATTTTACAACAAGTTGTAATTTACCAAGGTCTGTTGTGCAGTGGCGGTTCTAGCCAGGGGCAAGGGGCAGCTGTCCCCATTTTTCCCGGGATTTTTTCAAGATATTTTTATTAGGAGCTAAACTTGGTGAAACAAATATTTAACATGTTTTGAGACTTTTAATTTTTTTGAGACAGAGTTTTTATTCTGAAAGAAAAGTCAATGCTGAAACTCAATGGTATTATATCTCGCTGGTTGTTCGCGGGTTTTGATTTTTTACTATGGGGACTTGCGTAGAGAGATGGGTGTGAATAACAAAAAGTTGTTCAATCAACAGTTTCGAAAATAAAACGAATGAAATCGTACGACCGATTTTTTTACATAGTTTTGAATTGGAAAGAAGCCCACCCTTTTTAATACCTGGGGAAGGCGTAAATAATTGTCAATGTATATTTGAAATTTTCATATTAAGATATCCTCTCAAGTTATGAGTATACATTACATTCCTAGATTGTTTGAACCAACAAAATCTATAAGGTTATTTAAATAAATCAAACACTTTATCCAGAATTTATTTTCAAATTAAACAACTTAATGTACACATTTTCAATGTTTTTGGAGGGTGATTTTTCGTTTTAAATAACTAATCAATTTTCATTCAGAAAGGTATTAAAATAAAGTTTTGGAAGGTTGGTATTTCATAATTTTTCAATCCCTATTTGACCCTCTGTAGTGTCCTTGCACCCCTCATTTTCCAGGTTTAGGACTGCCACTGATTCTAGGTACGACTAACTTTACAGCATCGCCAACAAAACAATTATATAGCTTTTATAATATAATTTAGTTATTCTTATAACGAGTGTTTGATTGTTTCAAATATAAAACTAAAAACTTTAAAGGCAACTTGTTCATAATTATTCCATAAACTAACTGTTAAATATATTTCAATTTAATTTATTTATGTCTAGAGAATACAATATAAAATAAAATAATCCATAAGGGGTTGTATAGTTTGCCACCATTCTGAAAATGTAAAAAAAATTTATGTTGATACAGTTATGAGTGACTACAGTAAATACAAATTACGAGAGTGAAGTTCAATGTATGTAAAACAATTCTTGAAATAGTAATAAATAGGTTATTTTCTGTAGATATTTTCAACTCTATAAAAATCAAAACGTGTTGAACTTATTTTAACGGAGAAATTTTACCAGACTTTAATACCTTCTAAAGTACTAACCTTTTCTCTTAATATCATAATAGCAAACACTTTTGAGCATTGCATGAACAAATTATATAATTACAAAACCCAAGTATTTCTAAACTATTTATCATATTCAATTTTTTTTTATTATAGAGATTAAAAAAAACCGTATGAAATATTTAAAATCAATGTTAAATGAACGGTGTGAACATGATTTTATGTTGGCCCTTTAAACAACCGCTTAATAATGGCAAAACATTAGTTGCAAATTAACTTTACTTTTATTTTTTAATATTTGGTTAATTATAGCTTGTATTCATTTTGTATTGATACAGTTTCGTATTGATTTTGCACGCCAACCCCGTTGGAAACTTCTAAACACATATTTTATGTTTTATTTGTAATAAAGATGTAGGATTAATAATAGCCTTAAAAGCTAAAAAGGGTAATAATGTTAAATGTACAAAATAAATTATTTCGTAAATTTTATAAAAGCAGTTATAATAAAGGTTAAAAGAACCAGCATGGCGTAGGTCTACACTTAAACAAAAACATAACATAAAATTTAGAAATACAAATAATTGATTCAAATTTTGAAATCAGCTGTTAATGGAAATATTAGAGCAACAGCTTTTTACTGTAAAAACACTAAATATATTTAATAATGATTTATTATATAGCTCCCATTTCCATACAATATTTAGTATAGTTTGTATTCTTTTTATGTCCAACAGATGGCGCTCTTTACAAAAATCTAACCTAAAAGTAAGAATTACAAATAATTGCTTTGAGTTTGAAATCGGCTGATAATGGAAATATTATAGCAAACATATGATTACTGTTATTACCATAGCCAATAAAAATATTAATGCTCACATTTTTGTTAAATATTTAGTATATTTTTTGTTATTTTTATGTTCAATAGATGCTGCTGTTTTTCAAAAAGTATATAAAAACATGCTTGTATTCGAATGTAATGTTGTGTCAAAATTTCAAAGTAATAGATGAAAAACTTTCGGAGATTTGCGATTTTGAACAAACGAAAATTTACTTTTTTGTTTTTATAAATTTTATTTTATTTGTAGGCCTATAGTTTAGTGATACTTAAAATCGTTTTTGTAATAAATCATTCCAGATTTTATGGGAATGAAGTCAACAACTACAGCTAGTGGTTTTTGTAATTTATTGCAGGCCTAATTCTGTAAAATTTCTATATTGTTTTACACTACCTACTTCGCAGAAGACATTGATCACTAAAACCCCAAATTGTCTCGTTCAGAATTTTAATTCTCATTCATGTTACAGTTGAGAACTGAATGATACTTGTGTCTCTTATGGTTAATCAATATTACCAGCTGCCAAAGTCCCAGCGAAGGGTGGCAACTTAATAGGGTAGCCCCGCCCCCCATTGAAACGTTAATCGTTTTTAATTTCAAAATATTCTTTATCTAAAGCGGACTAATATATAATCAAAGCGGAGGGGTCCAAACCCCCTACCGACATTTCTAATCAAAATTTCCCAAGTAGTCGAGAAATAGGAGAAGGGGTAGCTAATGATTGACAATAATTATTTACTTTTCTGTCATTGTCAGTTAACGACAGAGTCAGGTTTTAGTAATAAATGAATGCGTCAGAAGGGCCATATATGTCTGTGTGGAATGCTTAATGAGTTACCTGTCAGACGAAAGGGATCATTCGTTTTAAAAGTTTAGACAAACGTAATATACATGTAAATTTAAATTGTTTGGATGTTGGTTAGACGTTTTACCTATGTTGTTTTTGTTTTTTTGCATTGCAACAATGTCCTTGGGAATATGAAAAATTTTGATCTAAAGTTTCTATACTGAAGTTTCTGTTAATTTTTTTAAACAGTTTTTGTTAATAAACATCTATGCTTATTAATCTTTTATTGGTTACAATTTTTACAGAAATACATATTATACTATATATTTGATATTTCAACTAATAAAACTTAATCTAAAAGAACAAAAATACTGAATTTGAGCCAATTTACATGGACAAAAGATCTAGTTATTCTTTTTGAATAGCAAAAAATAACACAACATTATTATCACATTCTACTGCAAAAGAAATATGTTTTATATTTCAAACATATCGGAAACTTGGCAATAAATTACAATATAACTTAATAAATGTAAAGTAAGCTATGCATTTATAGATATTTGTACAAAAACAGATTTTAAATTATATTTTTCACTTTAATATCCCTTTAAAAGTACAAAACTGAAAATAATATTATTATTAAAAAAATGTGTTTCTTAACTAAAATATCCATTGCAACATTTATTAGTTTTAAAAATATAAAAAATGCATTTCTCTCTAATATTGTATAAATTAATTACACTATTACCAGTAAATACATGTTTTTTATTAAATATTTAAAGTCAGTATTAGTATTAGTTTTTATGAAAAAGTTTTAGGCTTTTAAATTGTTTATTATAAAAGTCAGAGCTTGTGTTTTTCCAGACATGGAGCTATAAACTTTCGGAGCTGATTTCTTGTGTCAATATAAAAACAAAAATTAATATAGATCCAGAAATATTAAATTTCTCATATATTCAACGCTTGTTGTGGTATACATGAGATATTTGGTTCAAATTTGGTAATAGAATTATTTATGTACGTTTCGCCTCTCTAAATAAAAATCATAATTTAAGTTGTACTATTTTCAAAATGGGGGTAGTGAAAATGTTTAAGGTCATATTATTTTTAAATAAGTATAAAAGCATCACAGTATTTTGGTTTAGTAGCCTATTATAGTGGTGAACATAATGTTGTTTTTTCTGTAACTTAAAAGTAAAAGAACCCCCCCCCCCCCGCCCAAAAACACTGTCTTGGTAGTTTGTGTTCAACACTCAGATTAGCAAAGAGATATAATTTATTATAATTTTGATAAATTTTACTATCGACAATCAAACTACTAAATCCAGTCCACATTGGTAGCATAAAAAATAAAATAATTTACAATTATAAAAAACTACAGATTATTGAATTTTATTAAAAATTGGGTCTGAGGTGTTAATCATTCATTATATAAATAATCGTTTTTACAAACCTGTTGAACAAGCAACGTTGGAAAAGCTTTTTTAGGGTTTTTATGTAATATAAACACTGTTTTAAAAGATTGAACAAGTAAACAACTGTTGAGTAAACAATTGAACTAGTAAACTAAGTTGAACCCTCGTTGTTAACACAATAGGTTTAAGATACTCATCCATTACCTGGTATATTTTTTGAACTGAATAAATCCAAAAAGACGAAAATTACTTAATGCATCAACAGAGTACCACCGAAGGTTTATAGGCAAGCATGCCTAAGGGCATACTTTCAAGAATGATTCAAAATTCAAACATTTTCTTTGTTTGGGAAACAAATATATTTTCCCAATACCCTCCTTTCAAGTTAAAAATAAAAGGACGTAGGCTAATATTCAAAATCTTATTTAAAAAAGGCAATAATTTTTACGCGAATGAATATAATTCATATTAAGATATACTTACAATTCAAACAGAGTTATTACGAAGGAAATTAAATTCCATAACTGGAATATCTCTTCAGAAGAGCGACTTTAAAAAGCACTGTTTAGATTATTGCCCCAGGAAGAATGATTTAAAGCGTGTAGAACGAAACGCCGGGTTTGTCTATTCCCCTCTAAATCAGGTATAAAGTATTTTCCAGTCATATATTCAATTAACGGCGGCCAAAGGTTGTAATTAACAGAGCCCAGGAGGCCATATTGTTCCTGCGTAGAATTCAATTTCCCATGGTTCGAGGCGGCGGGCTCAACCTATTCGCTTCACTTGTCAACCCTGCTATTTATTTCAGGTAGAAGTTCCTTTACGGAACTCTCAGAAGACCTACTATTTAACACAATAGGCTGGGCGTTCCGTGCACGTGAAATTGTACGAATGGAACCAAAGTAACTTTTTTATTTCGTTTGAAGTTAACCAATACTATTTCCAATACGCTTTAATTGTGTTTAACAAATAATTGTGTGTACACAATATAAAGCTGTTCTGATCTTTAGAAATGAAATCGAAAGATTATGAAGTGAAATGTTTACAAACATACCAAATTTTGACATTTAAGGTAATTCACTGTTTCTCATGAAAATAACAGTGGGAGTTGCGCTTAACATTATATAATTGCAATTCCTTTTGAAGTGTAAACTTCTTTATAGGCGCACGGCGTCCAAAATTTTGTTTGCAGTGAATCGGATTTTACCGTCACGCCAGTTGTTTTAAAATAGTTTACCTGGTTATACCTCGGAAGTGGACACTCTGCTTCCTTAATTTTTAAGTTGTTGTAAGTTGTGATAAAATAGTTTACTTGGTAATACCTCTGAAATGGACGTGCTTTCGTAAGTTGTTTTAAAACAGTTCACCTGGTAATACC
The DNA here is from genome assembly GCA_018207615.1 of Philaenus spumarius. NCBI lineage: Eukaryota > Metazoa > Arthropoda > Insecta > Hemiptera > Aphrophoridae > Philaenus > Philaenus spumarius. Next base: position 207,233 of record JAGFPH010001766.1, on the reverse strand, counting down.
CCTGAAGTGGACACTATGCTTCCTCAATTTGTAAGTTGTGATAAAATAGTTTACTAGGTAATACCACTGAAATGGACATTTTGCTTCCTCATTTCGTAAGTTGTTTTAAAATAGTTTACTTGGTAATACCTCTGAAATGGACATTGTGCTACCTCATGTCGTAAGTTATGTGAGATAGTTTCCTTGGTAATATATCTGACAAGGACATTGTGCTTCCTCATGTTGTACGTGTTAAAATATTTTTTTCCTTTCATTATATAAGCGCTCTGATTTGAAAAAGATAACAATTTAATAAGTAGGTATAAGTTACGTGTCTGCTGTCATCCAATCCTTGTTTTTCACCTTGTGACTTCCACGGTTTCGTTGTTGCCCCATCATCCGGTCACATTAATTATGACACAAAAACACGAAAATAAAATCACATCACTCACTGTTAATTGAGATCGTCGTAAAACATTTGTCACAAACACACGAACATAAACACGATGCACGGAACACAAAACAATAACGCTAAAATATGTGCACATGTTACTCGGTCGAGGGTAAGCGGACTCATTTTGTAAGTTGTGTTACAATAGTTTACTTGGTAATACCTCTGAAATGGACATTGTGCTTCCTCATTTTGTAAGTTGTGTTAAAATAGTTTACTTGGTAATAACTCTGAAATGGACATTGTGCTTTCTCAGTTTGTAAGTTGTGTTCACATAGTTTTCTTGGTGGTGTTAAAAAACTAAAATTTTGTGTAGTTTGCAAATTTGTTTTATGCAGAATTTTTTTAACAACCAAAAAATGTCTATGCTATATTTTTATTTATCAGAATATCGCCATAAAGTTCACACTTCTCCCGTGTGGTCTTAAGCACATCTGGATTCTTTTTTAAATGTGTAAGTTTCTGTTTAGTTCTTTTAAGAAGCCACTGATGACTTAAATAATATATTAAAACTAAATAATTACGAATTAAAAAAAAGCAATCGTACTAAAATAAAATATCTTTATACAAAAAATATTCTATAGAAGGTACTAATTAAAATTTAGCTATCTTTTAAAATGTTTAAAAGCAAACTTGTTAAACTACCTACATACATTTGGGTATGGAAAAAATATAATATTTATTTAGTAATGTAGGTAAGATAATCAAACCTTATCGGCAAAGGTTTAATTTGTGTTTCTAATGGTTTAGTTCAAATCCTGTATTGAACACCTGAACTATTCAAAATACAATTGATAGTAAACCGTAAAGATAGAACTATGTTTAATATATCTAAATGAATGACTACATTTTAAAATAAATGTTTTTATTAGTTTAATAATATATATTTGACAATGTGTGTAAACAAATATGGCTGCAATCTCTTAAATGGTCCAATTTTTACGAATTATCAACATTCATAATAATTCCAGTTGTTTTCGACATTCAAATTCTAGCATCAAAAAACGCAAAAGAATAGCACATTTTTTTAAAACATGTGCATACTAAAAATCCGAAAGTTTGAAAAGGTCAAAATAGAAGTATTTTTGTACTATTTGAGTTGTTTTTGTCTAAACATCACAGTCTAAAAAATATATATCGTTTGACAACAAATTTATTAAGAGAAATTGTAATTCACAATTAAATATTTCCTTAAGATTGTATATTATAGTTCCGAAGCAAACTAGTGTATGTTTTATTACATAAATTTTGAATGTAACTAATATGATCTATATATATATATATATATACATATATATATATATTTTTTTTCAAATATGTAACAGTTTTTGGTTTGTTATGTTTTACATATGAGTTGTATTTACCATTTCAGGGAGAAACCAAAAAACAAAATAGAAAATTTGTGTATTGAAACATCATTAGTATTAAACGAAATTGTGCTCAACACCGAGATATTCCATCCAGTTAAGTAAAAAGTTGTTTTAAAATGTTTAACTATATGTTTATATTAAAACTGGTTATTTTATTCAACAGCGTTTTCAGATTCATAACCACTTAAACTTGTTGTTATAATTTACCTTGTATTAGTTGTCTTCAGTTCTTAGTTGCAGATTATAGCTACAGCGCTGTTTCGCCGAACACTGTCGGCTTCGTCAGGCTTGTACTAACCATCGATGTATAAACACACTGGATCGCTGGCTGCGTGTATTGAATACGGTCCGGCAGGCCTAGCCGCTTCCCCCACCACTGGTGGGACAGCAACAAGACGTGAATCATTCAAAGCTAATGCAACGCCCACAAATGTTTAAATTTATTTTGCTCAGCTTCAATAACGGCACCAAACATTATTTGTAAAATAATAATTTTAATTTCTAAACCATATTTAATTGTTATACAGTATGTAACACTTATTTTTATAGTAAACTAGTGGACCCAGCAATGCTTTGCTATTGCTTGATTTAATTTAAAGGGTAGTAAAGTTATACCATTGCATTACATTGACTTAAGTGATCGAATTGCAAAATGGTTTTTATGCCACTTAAGAATATACTACACAAATTTAGATTTATAGTTTTTAAACCTTTATATATAATACAGTAAACATTTTGTTATCTTTTACCTAATCTAAAAAAACTTATAGTTTTTCTGATATAAAACTGATACAAATTTTTCTTTATATAAAAACCTAGTTCGGACTATTACGAACATTTTAAAACAAAACATAACCAAATTGGTCCAGCCATTCTCAAGTGATGCGCTTACAAAGGAACAGCAATTCATTTTTATTATATAGATTAACAGTTTGTGTTTAAACTATTATTATTGTTGTTGGATAAGGATAAGGAACAATAAACTGAACCAAAACCATAATGAAAAACATGATCTGTATTAGCATTTTAAACTGCATTTTATTTACATAAAAGTATACCTATACATTACACTTTAAACATTGTTAAATAAAACAAGTTTAGTAAGTTTCTGACGCACTCCAAAGCTTTGTAAATGTAGCTCGCAATGTTTTGAAATGTTACAAAATTCCGTTAAAATGTATAATAATTTTATTTACTACTAGGGACTCTGCCCCTGATCGCTTCGCTCACCAAACCCTGCAGTGACATATGGTGATGCCAATGCAAACTACAAAATCTCTAATTATGTTCATAATTTTAACATTTTTTTCCATTTTTCATTTTTAACCCCTCAAATAAAATAAAAATGGCGGCCGGACCGATTCTCTCAGTGTAAGCTTTTTTCCAAAGCCAGTTTGTGGCTTAACTGTAAGTCGAATTTAAAAAGTAATATTTTGCGGGTAGCAAATTAGATTTTCAACAAAATTGTATTCTTGATTTTTTTCCGGAATCTCAAACGGTAAGCTCAAAAAATGACCGTAAACTTCAAATTTGTAAAAAAATAATCCAAGTTTTTGTAATTCAACACGTTTATTCTAAACCAATTCAAAAGTCTTCCATAGCTTTTTTGTAGATAAAGGTTCAAAGAATTCATATATGGCAGTTTTGCCAGTAAGAAAATGATTGAAGTAAAATTAACAAAGTTATTAGCTTAAAAAACAAACATATTTAGTAACGAAAGGAAAATGTTTAACATAAAAAGTAGTAAAAAGTTTTTGTAATTTTTTTCATAAATGTAAAAAAGTTTCGTAATTTAGTTCTAAAATAGAAATGTATAAAAATATTGATCAATTTCAAATTTCTTATTTTTAAAACACTAGTTTTTATGTTCCTCCTTCAAGACTGCTAACAAAACTAGGCCTGATTTGAATAGTAATTTAGGAATACTATATCCTGTGCCCAAAAATGGCATATTATTATAAAAAATTGTAGAGGATAAATCAAAGAATTGAACTGCATACAACAAAAACGTGTATCACTGTCAATCTAGCACGCTGCCCACCGCGGGTCTAGCCCACCAGTGGAGGGGGAAGCTCCACGCAGGCCGGCTCGTTTCTCGAACCTTTCAGCTACTCAGCGCGCAATCCAGTGTGTTTATACATCGATGGTACTAACACTAACACATATACGAACACAACACTAACACACAGAAAATCGGAGTACAACTCGTCGTAAGAATTTAATAAAAATGTTTGTGGCCACATTATTGCGTCGTTAAACTTGTTGTCTAACTCTTTACTAGGATTAAAATAGTCAGCTTTCAACAAATCTGCAAATTATTGTCCTTGCAAAAATACTAAATATAGTTTGTATCATTTATTTAAAATATTTTTCAGTTTTGGTCATTCAGCTACTTTTATAGTTTAAGTTTCCCACTAAACAGATAGACCTAATGTTATATTTCCGGCCAAATTTGAATTTGGTTTTAGTTATTAATATTCAATTAATCAAAAAATATTATTATGATTTAGAAACAAATTATGGATTTTAAATCTTAAAAGAGAAAATATGATGATTTGACTACAATCATATTTACTTCAGTAAATGTTTTTGTTCAGAAGTTTTAGGAAATATTTTGATTAGCTCATATAATTTATATTATTTTTACTTATTATTTATGTATATATATTTTGTATTTTATAATTTAAAGGTTTAAAAAAATCCTTAACGTTTTACCAAACTGGAAGTAGGGAACCTTGGTATGAAAACTGTATTTCTTTAAATAATTCATTTTCCCGAAAGTGTATTCTTATTACGCATTTGTTTCCATTACAATTGTTGCTTTGTGGAGTGTTGATGGCAAAGTTGAAGCTGTCAACGGCAAACAATGCACCATCTGAGCCAGAAAGGATTTTCTCCTCGCCTGTCAAAAGAGGTTGTGTCTGATTCCCTGTCTTTCAAATGAAAAGCTTATTTTGAACAGAAACGTCACTTCGGCTGTCTCATACTTTTACTTCGCTTCATAAAAGATCTACGCGCTTAGTTAGACGTTTGCATTATTCTAATTCTGACAAGCTTATTCATAAAATCTAAATTGTTTAGGGTTCAAAACTAATTACACAGAGAACCATTACAACGATATATCTGTAAATACGAACAATAAAATTGCATTAATTAAAATAAACAAGACCCTAGGAAGGTTGAACAAAAACATGGTTTATAGAAAACTAGCTTAATTATTGTTCACATATTATTATGCATGGTATTTTTACCAGAGAGTTTTATGGCAATTAGATAAGTTTCAAAATAGTATATTTGTGTAACGCAAAATTTTATGAATTATTTTTATTTGATGGTGGAATTAAAAATATAACAGATTCTTAAGTTTTTAGACATTATTTAGTTTTGTTATCAATATATTATAAATAAATTCTTGTGAAATATAAGAATGTAAGAATTTTAAAACAATATTTAAAAGATGTTAATAACGACAAAAATATTTTTAAATTATTATTTTTTATTGTAACTTATTAGTTTTACTGTAAATAAACTCTACGCTTTTAAAAATCGTGCTACTAAATACGCTAATTAATTCCTGTACAGAAATTAAGTAAAATTAAATTACTACTGTCAACTTTGTCAAGGAGTAAAACGTACTTCAGTGACTTCAGAGAGCATATATAACACAACTGGAGGTGGTGTGTGTCAAAATACTCTGGATCGTAATTTGTAGTCTAGCTATTTTCGTTTAATTATTATAGGCCTACTCCTCCTTAAATGTCATATGAGCATACAGTTAAGTCGATTACAAAACACACTAAATCAATCTTTGGTGCGTTTATTTGTATTTATAATAACGAATATATAATATAATGAGTGTAAAATACGAGTACGTAATACACCTCTATATAATTTAACCTTTATCATACAAATTTTACTGAAATTTAAGGGTTGTTAATAATGTTGCCTTAGTTTTGAAAGTTTTGATAGTCTTTGATACAGTAGATTTTTGCAGAACACGATTAATTAATGCGTACGCGATCACTGACACTGCCTTTTTCTTGAAACAGTTTAATAGTTTTTGATACAGTAGATTTTTG
>JAGFPH010001766.1:175936-201344 GCA_018207615.1 Philaenus spumarius | reverse complement strand
TTTAATAGCCTTTGATACAGTAGATTTGGAAATGGGATCTCTATTTGGAAATGCAGCAATAAATAAATTGCGTATCTCATGCGATGTTCGTACTCGATCACCGTAACCATACACCACCAACAAAGTAATTAATTTTTTGTTTTCATTTAAAATAAATAACAATTGCTGTTGTTTTGTGACCTGTTAACAACAGGATTCTACCAAACATCCAAGAAAAACCAAACAACTTATGTTTTCAGCTGTATGAAGCACCAGCTCATTATGAAGTTAGATCTCACCCAATTTAAAATAATACCTTACAGATTGAAGCGGTGGAATGGCCGGAAAGATCACCAGATCTGTCTCCTCTAGACTACTTCTTTTGAGGTTATCTCAAAAACAATGTCTACAAAACTAAACCGAGAAACATTGACGAACTTAAAAGACGTTTAACCGAAGAAGCTGCTAAAATACAACCTGGATGATGAGAGATGTAGTGACAAAATATTACGTTAGATATGCGCACTGTCAATTAGTAAATCGGAAGACATTTGAGCATTTATTTTAGAATTTTTAGTAGTTATAAATACCTTACAGCTGAATTTGTTTAGAAGTGATTTCACAAGTTATTTTCTTCTTCTTAGTCATTATTATTATTATTTTTTATATACAACTGTTTTGAATTTAAATAAATTATTTTAAAAATAAAACTGAGATTGCTGTTCCAAATTATTTCATTGCTTTAATCTTTGTTACTTTACAAAGTTTAGGGAGTTAATTACATTATTATTTTTAAATCACATTTTAAAAAGAATCTTTTAAAGTTGTGAAATAATTATCGTAATACGCGCTTTTTTCTTTGATGTTTTGAACTTCGATTTTGCGTTTTCGCTCATTTGATTGACGATAACATAAAAACGGATTTAGATAATCAAAAACTGATTTGACCATGGTTTTTTCGTTAAATTTTATATTAAAATCATGTATCACACAACCTTCCCATTCAGAAAAAAAAAATTATTGCAAAATTTCGGATCCTGGCGAGAAAATTTTAAAATTCACCAAGAATTGTTTCTTTTATGGCTGTGAATAACTGCATTTATTTACACTCGTAAATTTTGAGACATTAAGTCGTTTCCAGAGTTTTCAAACACCGATGTTTTGAGCTAATGATAAATAACAGTTTGTTTTTTATCCCGAATAGAATGTTTTACTTAGGGATGGTATTGTTCCACTACACAAATCAACTCCTATAAAAGCAAGTGTTAGTACGTGAGTAACATATAATATAACAGCTGATTTCATCCATCATCTGTAATCCTTAAAAAAAAACACTTTGTGGTTAAGTTTACAACTTTAATCATCATATTAGGTTCTAGTGAAGTTGATTTTTTTTTAAAAGGGGATGAGTTATAGAACTAATGTATGCTATAATACTGTATAAGATTTGTTGTATAAGAAGAGTTGTATATTCATACAACTTTTTATCATCAACATATTTGATTATAGAATTTTAAAAATGAGATACCTATTCGTTTAGCACTGGAAACTTTCTTACATCTTCGAATAACATATAAACATAATAATATATTCGATTATTTAGTTCTTCGCTTTAATATTAATAACTTATAAATTATTTCCTTTATCAAAATAAAATAAAAAGCAATTAAAAGATAATATTTTCATCTTTCTTTAAATATATAATAACATTCATAATATTTTTTTTAGAGATAGGCCTACAGTTTTATAATCCTTATAATTGTACACATTTACCAAGTTAAAAATCCCCGTCAGCATAGTTAGGTAGGCCTAGATAAAGTCTGTTGTTTTTAAATAGTATTTTTTTTAATTAAATATTTTTCAGATGTGTATCTAATTAATCTGCCTGTGATTTTTCACGGGGGCTTACTAGTATCAACATAGTTCTTATTTAATTTTGATTGTATTACTTAATCAAGGTATGTTTAGAAATTGTATATTGGAAAGGATAAAAACAATAAATTTAATTTCATATAACAAAATTCGTACTAAACTACTTCGGTTGTAACAGTTTGAAAGTTAAGAATGAGTAAATCTAGGATGCATTATTCTTGTGAGCAATCTAATAAATTAATATACCAAATAATTATATCTTTTTAACTGTATATTTTTCATGTGTAATTTTAATTAACTAAAGTAAATATACAATTAACTTACTTTTAATTTACTGCATTCCCCCATTTTATAAATTATGTCTTTTAATCCACCCTACTACGAGCCTCAGTATTAGTTTAGAATAAGTATTATTGTAGATTTAATGTTTAATATTAACTGAAAGTTATACCTTTCGTTATCATTTAGAACAGAGACTAAACAAAATAGTCGAATAAAAGATTATTCAACGTCTCTACTGTTGGATAAGTCTTTCAAATTACCAAGTTACAGTATTGCCAATAAGACAATAATTGGTTGAAAGGAAACACAAGTATTCACTTTATGTTATATCACTTTGGAGTCGTCGAGAAAAATAAATTGCTAGCGTCTCTAAGGAAACTGTTTCTTTTATTTCCTCTTCGAAATCCAGTAAAATGGTGATTTTGTTCTTCTCCCGTACCTTTATACTAGAACTTTTAAAATTATCTTTAGACATTTGATAATCTTATTGCTTCAAATGTACTGATTTGTTCACATTTTAAGAAGTTTGCACATTGTATTTTTAGATATTAAACCTGAATGATAATTATAACAAGGCTTGTAATTAAGCAATTTTAACATAACTATTAAACGTATAATTTTGATTTTCAAAGTAAATACCAAACCTAGCTCTTCAAAAATTCAAGGTAACAAATCCAGCGAATCATATAATAGACGTATATTTATTTTCAGTAAATAATACACTTTAAATGGATACTGAATAAGAAAACATTAATACCTAATACAATAAGCAGGTTTTTTAGGCAACTAAAACTACCTACTTGTTTATATTTTACAAGTAAGAACTACAGTTTCGTTTCCTGCATTGGTAAAACTTCAAAATTTAAAGCAAACTAACTTCATAATTAAATCATTAAATATTAATACTTGAAAAAACTAACCTTAATTAATAGTTTACTGTATTTGGAAATTCTTGGATGCAAAGATGTCTAACTTAAAATTACCATATTGTTTTCAATGAATGAAATATTTTAAATATTGTTTATATTATGAGATTTAATGAAATAACAAAGAAATGAAATATTGCCAGTACTCTCTGTTTCCTTTAAACAGATATTTATGAAGTTTATTTTTGATAAATTTGTGTTTATTATTTTTGTCAGATTTTTAAATTAGTATTGTTCTGCATTAACGTCTGTATTATATGAAATAGTACAAAAGTGTTAATACAATTTAGTCAATAATCAACTAAACCAACTGAAAGACTAGATGCTACTGTTTACTAGTATCGCTAAGGATGGTGATTTAGAAGTCGAAACATTCCTTATTCTGTACATTATATGCATTGCAGGACTGGTATATTTTGATGTTATGGCAAGTAAATCGTGTGGTAGTGAAGATTGCACTACTTGTTGAAGTAAAATGTTCAAACTCGCTGTCATGATAATGTTTATTGATTGTATTTAAGTTGCTTGATTCATATTAGACAAGACAATAAACATAATTGATTAATTAAACTAATTAACAGGTGAATACATTGTATATTTACACAACTAGAACTGGCGGTACATGATTTACATAACTGCATAAATAGAAGGCCTACTGGTATACGAATGTTCCATTTAAAATTGACAATGGCTTTAACTAATTTGAACTGTACTAAATTTAAAAAGGTATACATTTTATCGTAAAGAAAGTATTTAATTCTGTGTAAAATCTAGGGTTGAATAAGAGTGGGAAAGAGGGTGAAAAACAGAGCCTCGATTAAGCTGGTTGGTGAGACGTTAAAATTTCTTAATCAATACCTTTTTTTAGCAACACTTCCTCTCTTTATTTCTGAAGTGGAAATCAATCATGTGCTTCAATCTTTATAAACATTGCAATCTTTTCTTGTTTCAGAGCATTAAGTGCTGCCGACTAAAGTAATAGTAAACAGTAACCTATTAAATCTTACACATTATGTACTGACAAACTAAACAATATTGTTAACTTATTTTGTATTTATAAAATTCTTGTATCCAATAATACTACCCAACTGTTTAAAAACTAACCGTTAACAATATTTTATATAACTTAGTGGTGGTAAATTTTTTGCCGTTCTGAAGAATGTAAGTTCTACTTTTACTTTGGATTTGTAAATAAATATTCTTTTATAATGTCATAAATACAATTATTTTGTATATTAAAGGTTAGTATTTTAGGCTGCAGTCGACAACATTTAGGCTGCAGGTACACTTGTGTTTTTCTTTGCGCTGGACTAAGCACTTGAAGAATACACCGCTTAAAAGTAACATAAGGCGGTTAAATAAAAATCATATCCCGCCGAAGTTCATGGTGGTGGGCGTGTGAAGAGTGAAAGATAGCCGAACAAGCCTTAAGGCTCGCCAGACTCTGCCACCATCTTGAATTTCAACTCCCATAAGCATAAACAAAATTGTAGTAATAATTATCAGACAATTATTCTGAATATGCCAATTTAAAAGTTAGGTCAGTCCGAATATGGATATCACTTAGTTTTTTTAAATTAGTTTTTAACTAAATTTATTCTTTGACTTAACTTAAAATCCAAGTTTGCTATTTCTTTCTTATCAATAATGCAAATATCAAAGATATAAAACGATCATCAAATTTAAGGTATAATTATCTTTAAAATAAAAATAATTTCAATAGATTTCTATAATTTGTGACGTAATAATCTGCTTTAATGTGGAAGCATGTACGCGTCGAATTTGTGTTCCTAATTGAAGATAGAGACAGTGTGGCCAAGTGAGGTCTTGTTTCCTATTGGCCGGCAGCCATGTTTATCCTAAATTCTTATCTGTTTCTATTATATTTGTTAAATTTTTCGCACGAAAAAACAGAATACACTTTTTAAGAAGAAACACAGTTTTTATTATTTAATTTCAATATAAATATCAAACTGTAACAATTAAATCGCTTGTTTTTCCCTTTATAAAAAAAACAAAGAGGTCATTTCTCTTATAATTACAAAGAGATACAACACTAATCTTTACATTATAATTCTGAGCAGATGACATAACTTTTAGGAAAAACATGGCGGCCACACTGTCTCTATCTAGTCACTGTACTAATTGAGTGTTTAGCCTGCAATCTGGTGGTTATCGCATCAACTTGTGGCTCGCGGTGGAATACGAGAAAATAATGAATCCCGTAATTTTGAATGTGCAAAAGATTAAACTTTAAACTTCTGTCATTACTGTTTACTAATAGTAGGCCTATTTATGTTATTATACTGAACATTTAACGAACGTGATGAAACGATTTGGCAAATTTAATTAATTTAAAATCGTACTTTAAAGAGAATAATAAAAAAGTTTAGTAAATAATAATACTGTAATTTTAAATTTAATCTGTAAATCATTTTTATTAATTTTACAATCGATAAAACCATGCACATGTTAGTAATTTATATGAATTACTACTGAATTCTTTAAAGATATTTAGTACATATCTTTAAGTCAGTAAACATTTTTCAAAGGTAATTATCAATATCATCACATTTTGCAGGAGTTTTAAGTCCAGCAAAGAAACACGCAATTATTGCCTTCTTTAGATAGAATGAAATATACTACGTATTATTTAAATGTACAAAGTAATAAATGATAAGCAATAGTTTACAATTTACTAAATTAGTGTTTTGAAACGGTAAAAACAATCTGTAGTAAAATGAATCTCACAATGACGAATTCCACTGCCATTTTGATTTGTGAACATCATAACGTTTTTCCAATATAACTTTCGGTATTTCTAAAGACTCGTATACTGAACTCGAATCCAAACGTTACTCATCACGTATGACAGGCAAACATCACGTATCGAGGATGGATCAATACACATTGCCTGAGGAAGTTGGCTCAATATGACTGGATTCCAGTTTAGCAATATAACGACTGAGGTTTGTCTGTAAGATGCTGCAGGCTACCACAGCTTTATCTGTTGTCTTTTTGTTATTTTCATGGGGCGAATTTTTCTCTTTTAGGTTTTTCCCCAGAAGTAGGGATATATAGATTTGATGTGTTGGAATTACTTCAGAAACTGACACTATTAAAAAAAAACGTGTTTCGAAACTATTCTGAAAAGGGAATAGTTTGTATACAACAGTTCGATAAAATAATTATGACATACTGCTAAAATAAGTTTACGTTCAGTAGTTGAGAACTCTAACAAATAATTTGGTGAGACAATGCAATTTCAGCACTTTCGTTTTACCATTTATGAATCGTAAGAAAATGTGAATGGCTAATTCTTTAATAAATTAAAGATTAGTATAAAAGCAACAGTTTAAGCAAACATTAATGCAAAATTGTTTAGACTGCTCCTAAAAAACTGTTATACTAAAAAAAGATCAATAGCATTAATAGGTCATACATTTATTATTAAATAAACAGTGGTATTTCTATACTGCCTTTTTGATTTAAACACCAATCAATCAGATGTCCCAATATGCAATTAAACAAATAGCATTGCTCTTTTTAAATGTCACTACAGATAATTTGTGATATTTTATTATTGATTAAAACTAATAATAAGTCTTTTGACTATATTTTAAGTATATTTATAAAGATTGAGAGCGCGAGTAAGATAAAAGTGAAACTATATTATAGACTTCTTAGATTATTTCCTTAATGTCGTTTACTTTATGCCGGTTAGGATAACGAAGACCAGCGTATAGCGTCAGTAAGCAGTTGAGCATACAACCAGCGTTGTAACTTATACAAAGCACTGTTGAGGGCTTTGCTTTAAAGGTATGGCTATACACACCCGTCTAGGCGCGAAAAGTACTTTTTTATAAAGGTATATTTTTAAGGGCACTTTAGGTTTTTTGGTTTTAGGTTATCTAGTGATAACGCTAACGATATCTATTTCTGGAGACCGGACCGATTGTCGTGCAGTTTGTTTCAATGAAAGAAAATATTTTAATTTTAATAAAAAATATGAATTTTCATTTTTACTTCATAGTTATATTTACAAGTACACTTTTTGGTGTTTTAGTTTTAAATAACCATTATTTATTTAATTACAAAAAACAAACAAATTGTTAAGTAAAATTAAATACATTATCGCCCCGTAATTAATACTCCGTTAGTTAATACTGCTTTTATTATTATTTTTATTTTAAAACCTAAATTTATTTACCGATTGTTAATAATAAAAAAACTCCTCCTGTTGGTATTGCTAAAAATTTAAAAAAGTTAATGCAACTATGTATTGGACCGAAAATGTTCACAACAAAATGACATTGTAGAGGTTGTAACCAGGTTTATTGCCAGTAGTAACAAATAATATAAGTTTAAGTTTACTGTAAGAAGTAGTTGTTGATTTGTAATACATAGTTTTTTTTTCTTGGTGATGCCACTTCCTAAAGTTCCTGTACAGATGTTCCTTGCCACAGGAAATTAAACTGTACAGTCACTAATATTGAAATATGTATTTCTATTAACTCTTGTTTATTTATGTTTCAGAAAAACCATTTGAAGCCAACTATTCATGTTTAAATCTAAACAAAGTAAGCAAACATTAAGAACTTTCGATAGACCTCTGAGCATTATTTATTTGCAATTTTAAGAAAACCCTAAGCCACAGACGATAAAGAAGTTATTGTTTTATCAGTAAAATTAATTTAGCCTTTTAATACTAACAGCTATAATCATTCTAAACAAAACTACGAGCTTTGAGTTTATGAGAGGAACTTAACAGACATGGATACAGTAAGGAAAAGAAATCATTATTTTTGTAATATCACTGCTACGGAGCCAACAAAAAAATATAGTTATCAAATTTTAATATTCAGGCATCTAACGAAGTTTCCCGAATGTACGCGGAAAAATCAGAAGTGGAGATTAAAAGACGTCGCTCGACGGGACCCCTGGCTATACACAGACGTCACGTCACGTATCGCACAGTATGCTCTCTTGAGCATTCAAATATTTTCCAGCCGTGACGTGACCGGGTGTATATAGCCACCTCCATTTGTTTACACATTGAGCATACCTCTGGAAAAAGTGACGTGACGGGTGTGTATAGCCGCACCTGTGCCACACTGTTTCCTCAATGCTTTCACAGAAACTTTGACTTCGTGAACTCACGCTGTAGCAGGGTAAATATCCTATGAAAAGGAATATTGATTGCAGTTTGAGTAAGTTTTTAAATCCTAACTCAAAGTTTGAAAAACTGTAATTTACCCATTTTTATATTAATAATAATTGTTTCACATATACATTTTGTAAATTTTTCCCCCAAAATAAACAGGATACTTGTAGTTAGTTCTATTGTTTACTATGTACAATTTGTATTCTGCAATGTGTATGTTAACTTCATTAAACTAAAAAATAATTACCTTACTCTCTTAATAAATTTATAATTATGTTATTCCGACTAGGTCTTTCTTTATATGAATCATGATGTTCTTTTGTTGAAACTAAAGTACTATAACTTAAGAACTTATTAATATAACCAAAAGAGTATATATATACACTATACAGTATATATATTTAACAAAATAAATAATATTACAGTATAACTTAATACAGTTATTGATATATACATTTATTAACAATGAACTTTTTTTAGTTTACTTTAAAACAGAAACCAGTTGAAAGAAACTAAACTTTTAAAAAAACTGCCCTTTTGAGTGTATTGCAGTCTACCTCAAATTGCCAACGTTCTATACAAACTTTGAAAGAAAAAACTAATTTTTTTTATACAACTAGCTCCAAAAAACTGAATAAATAGTTCCATTTCCATTCCATAAAGTACTAGTAGCCAATAAAAAAAAACGAAAAATGTATTTCCATTGTGTATAGCGTTATTGTTTATTTGATTTTAAACTTTTATAGAAAAAGAGTAGGAAATTACTGGCATTTGATTGAAATAACACCTCAATTCTAAGAAACGATAATCAAACTATACAACCACTATAATCAACTAATCAAACTATAACTATATGCCACGCCCTTTGTTTATACAGAACTGAAACGGTATGACCTAAGAATAATTTATTTGTTAGTTAAAGTTGTTGTATTATTGTAGATTGAATATCACTGAATATGGTGGCATTGTCGTTGAAACACTTTTGATTTAATTAACGCAGTTATTTGAGTTTAAGTTGACATTAAACTTATATAACTATATATATAAGTTAGTTATATATCATTTCAAAACAAAAGTCAAGTGAATTATATAAATAGCTTTAATAATTTAAGTTAATCAGTGATATTGTTTTCGCAACTAAATTTTGTTTTATTGTATTTGACAATAATAATTACAAATGTGTTGACATCACCATTGACCATTTTAGAGTACTTTAGTCAAAATAATAAACCAACACTAACCTTTAAACTATTTTTAAGTTGCATTCAAACTACACCAAGGAAGCTAATAAATTGTTTAACTATTAATTAGTAATAATCTTTGTTATTCGTACATGGGTTGATCAGAATTTATTTTCTAATTGATTGGTAATTTATCATTATGGATATTGCTTATAAGGTTAATTTAACGGAATATAATAACTTAATCGCGAATACTACTTTTTTATAAAACAATACACATTTACCTAACTGCAGCTTAAACTTAATCCGATCGAATATTGGGAAACAATTTCCTTGATCATTCACTAAAATAGGATTGTTCGACAAGGGTTGGTAATTCTGATGACGAAGCAACAGTTTGTAAAAGGGTCAGCATAAAAGTTCTTTAAGTTCCCATGCACTCAATAAAATTTATAAAGATCCTACATCTCATTGCTTTTGACGTTTCATCGAAAGTGGACAAAAAGAACATAAATTTGTGTTAGTTTAAGCGTATTGAGTCGTTTTGTGATCGGTCCGACAAACTATTTGCGTAAAATGCCACCTAAACAAATATATAATTATTTGTTTACTTTTTTCTTAACTTTATAACAGTTAGACTGATGAAGACAGAGGAGTAGAGTATACTGAAACCGCATGGCTGAGTTGTAAGTACTAAAAACTAAAGCAGACGGTAAACTGGACGATCACGCTAACCACTGCTTCTATTCAGTGCTTACTCATTTATTCGAGTTTACACCAACTACTTGCATGAAAAGAGTTATATCAATTGTCTAAAATTATCATAGATTGTAGTTTAGATTTTATTTCAACAGTTTATTTATATTAGTTTTCATTATGTTTTATTTTTTGTTTTATTATATGCAGTTTAATAATACATGTTGTAACTAATAGCTACTTGAAATGAATATACAAGCCCTACGACCCCTTATTGGTAGGGCACTATACTAATTGATAAAAGAAAATTCCGTAAAATATTATTGCTGTAAAATATATTTATAGCTTGACTACTAAACATTCCTGTAGCAGCTGCGCAGGGTGAAGGAATATTCCATTGTTGAGTCTGCTTTGAGTTTGCCCGATATGTTTTACGATTTCTTGAAGTAACGTGATAGCCCAGACCCGAGCTACGAGTTTTGAAAAGTTATAAAAGAGAGAACACAGAAGTTGTTCTATAAAATTAAAAAGTCATAAACAAAACGATAAATCCAAATATTAAAACCCAGAAGTAACTTGTGTGTTTGTTGGTGTAAAGATAGAAAAGTATTGATCTGTTATTCACTTTATCAAGAGCATAAAACGTACAAGTGAAAAATCGGAGTAGTGTACCGTACACCGGTGTCTCGTTTGTTGTTAGCCTTACTGTTCCACCCCTTCATAGTAACAAACATTTTCAGCTACCATTTTCTACTCGAAGGAAATAAAACAAAATAGCCTATTATATTAAGATAGTGTCTCTCCTAGTACAAAAAACATTGTCATTTTCTAAAGGTATAAAAGCAAACGATAATTAATATTGTATACACATTTTTGTGACAAACATTTGCAATTTGTTATGTTTTGCAGGAATCCCGGCCGATGCACTACTTGATAGGGTTAGGATTTCTTGTTCCCTTAACACCCGGGTTCAAACTCTACTTTACTATATTAACAACAAAGGGACAGATCAATAACAATGCATCAGTGGTTCAGTGGCAGTAATATATATCTCTCTATATTTATTCATACAATGCAATGATACAAATACATACGATCTGACACCTTATACTACTTACATCTCTTATACCAGGTATTGACCTTTATAAGACAGACTGGATTACGGTATTGGCAACTAGAGCGTGTTACTTTTATCTGAATAATCCCAAAACTCTGAATATAACGTGACTCTAACTAGACTGAAATACTTTGGTTTGCTCACTCAGTTTGATGTCTTCACAGGTATTTCGATGGTCCAAATCTCGGAAGCTGAATTCCTAGTCTCGATTTTCTGGCCGCACTTTGCACGACGAACCGGCCCAACATTTCCGGCCACACGCGCTAATAACAGACTGGCCTAGCTACCAGCCCAACACCTTAACAGACTGGCCCCGAATCTATGTTAAGCTCCAGTATATATCCCATCCATCGCTTCCTTGTTGTCATCTCCAAAGCAAACCAAACCAAAGCGAGTTCCGTGTTCCGCGTTTAACAAACTCTTCGCGTGACCTCGCTACAATTTCCGTGTTTATACCGTACTTCCTTGTCCGTCTTACTGGTCAAAACCTTAACATTCAAAATACTATTTCTAATAACTAAAATACTAAAACAAATTCCTGCAAAACATAACAAATTATAATTCTTTTTGAGGAAAGAAACAGAAATCTCCTCACATACGTGTGGGAGAAGAGTTGTGGCCCCTATGCCTTTAATCTTAAACGCAGGGACTAAACGTGTGTACAACAAAAACAAACAAACCAAAAATACTCCTTACTCTCTTACGCTCCTTTCACACAGATCGGTTTATGAAGACCGGCAAAAATCCGACCGGCAAAATTATTTTATTTAAACAAAGAAGAATATAAGATCTTTCACACTCACCAGCAACGACATTTTGCCCGGCGCTGAGCTGGGTAGCAGAAAGCTACTGACACTCGATTCAAAGGTGCAGGTTATCAACCGACTGGCGAGTTTCTTAGTAGTGATCACTTGTTTGAAACGTGCACATTCAAATTGGCCGGAATTTAGTTGGTCGGCAGATTTCGACGATATCAACTACTAGCTATTAAAAAGTGTAGGCCTATTGTTATTTCACAAAGACTGAGATCGACTTAGAATTTTTAATTTCCTTGGTGCAAGGGATAAGCACCTAGATGTATTTAAAGACAAGAACGACACAAAAAAAGCTTGGCTAGAAGTTTTTTTGCAATAAAGCCAGATTTTGATGCCCTTGGTTGCAAAGAAAAAAATCCCTCTCAAAATGTTTCGATATTTTGGACTATGTTGTAAGCTTACTGATAATATTAAAACTTAAATTGATTCAAAATATATTAATATTATATTATGTTATAGGCCTATTATGTTAATATTATATTATGTTATAGGCCTATATTATGTTATATTATGTTATTATGTTTAGGTTATATTCAGGCCTATTTATTACGATAGAGCAAAAATTATAGGTCAATTTGTTATTAACATATATTATTCTAATTATATATCAAAACAAAGATAACAATATAATCTTTTAATTGCTTTTCATTTCGCATTGATATATCAAATAATTTAGAAGTTATAAATTATATAAAGTAGTTAAGTTTTTTATTTCTGAATTTAATAAGTTAAATATTATTTGCTCAACTATTTAATTATACTTCACATATTAAACTGCTTTATTAAACTGCATAAAAGAGAGTAATTATAAAGTTAACATACTCCTCTTTTTTAGGAAAAGAACGAATGAAAAGTCTGCAAAAGTCTTTTTTCAACAGCGACTGCAAAGAGCAAATAATATTTTTGAACAGTTTTAAAATCGTACAGTGCACGACTTCAAGAAGAAACTCACTCAAATGGCAGCAAACCTTAATTTTACTTGATTGGTGTTTTGACGATCGATTTTTTGCCGGTAATTGTGAAAGAACAATCAATTTTTGGTTGTCTTTTGCCGGTCGTCCAAAACCGGTCAGTGTGAAAGGAAATTTTTTACGATTTCTCGTAATTCAGATTTTCTAAAGAATTCAAACAAAGAAATATTAATACCAACTCTTGTGTCCCCTTCCCCTTTATAGTAATAAATATTTTTAATTTGAATCCACAAATAAAAGTCCGAAAACATTGATTGTGCTAACGCCATTTTGATAGTCCTAAACTTTATCTATGAAAAAGTATCATTTATTACGTTTAAATAGAACTGTCTGACAACGAATATTATATATCAATATCTCTCCTTTCGAAATGTCAGATTTTAGAAGAGAGTAGACCGTTCCATTATACTGTACGTCGATACTTTGTTTTGCCGATGTTTCGCATTTGTTCCGTCATCAACTTAAACTCATTACTGTCATTCATGTCGAGTGGACATTGTGTAGAGGGTGTACTCACAGCATTCATCACTACTAAGGCGAACACATTCTTCCCGTGACGTTGCAATAACATACATTATCCATTCATCATACCTTGACTGCCGATAAGCGATTTATCAGCGATTTTCGACAACTCCTGTCAGGAAAAGCACAGTGTTCAGACTAATTGCTTTTTGTTGTTTTGACACATTCCGTAGACTGTAGGCATGTACAGAAGCTGTAAATAAATATCTAAAAGTTAAGCAATTTGGAATTTAATTTCGAAACTTTGTCAAAGTATTAGGAACCGTAATGTGAATTAATGCGATATTTTCAGGATGAAGTTATAAAACGAATTACACAAGTAAACAACAATCACACTAAAGTGTGTTATAAAACAAATTGAATAGATGTTTGTTATCAAAATATACAGAGTGTTAATAAAGTCCCTTTTATAATTTTTGTTACTTAAAAGAAGTTAACAAAACTTTGTATATATCTTGTGTTGCATAACAGGACCAATTTTTAGTCACATATGAACCTCTTTGAATTTGGGGGGTTTGAGGGGGTAGAGGGGTTGACAATTTCAAATGTAAAGGTAGGTCATGCAATTCACAAGTGAAAAGCTTACTAAACGAGAAACAATCAAACTTCTGGAAAATTATATTTGTATCATAAAGTCAAAGCAGCTTATTAATTTTTTAATATTATGAATAAGTAATTTGCAGGTTGAGGTTAAATGTAACAGATTTTAAAAATAGAAACTGTAAATAAATGTAGTACGGTACGTGTACTTGCTATGTGTACTTTAAAAACTTTGGGGGAAAACATGTAAATGGAACCGGGAATACAACCCTTGACCTTTGCTCCAGACTTAACTGATAAGCATTACTTTTCATATACTGATAGAATAGCAATACCTCATTGTTTCGTTTTGTTCCTGATATTTGTTGTGCGATAGAACTCAGTTTTTCTTTTTTGCAAATGAATCATTTAAATGAAAACAAGGTTGAAATGATTTTTCTATGGCCAAGAACCTGCTTTGGTGTTGTAATAAACTTATCATTTTCCAGATATTTGATTGTTCATTACTTTGAAACGAAGTAAGATGTTAAGCTCTAGTTTGCGCCATTGAGTTTCTCTTTTAATAAACTTTTCAATGGTGTGCACATGACCTACCTTTATATTTAAAATTGTTAATCCCCCTTACCCTCACCTAAGCCCCCAAAAATCGTAGAAGGTCAGATATGTAAAAATGTTTGTCCTGTTATGGCAACACAAGATATATACAACGTTGTGTTAACATATTTTCAGTAACAACAATATCGACGGGGTTACTGGGACTTTATGAATACTCTGTACGTACGGTATAGTCCGTATAAATAAGTAAAACTGTGAAAACTGGGCAATCACTCCCTATGTAGCATATTATGTATCAGTTTCATAGCTTCCACCTTATTATTATGAAGGTAAAGATAGCAGTGTAGTGGGCATCCAAAGCACATACCAGACTCTTTTAATAGGTGATCCAGACTATGCGTGCCGAGGATTATCAGTTTCATTGCTTCCATCTTATAATTTGTTTACATATTGTCACCCATTATTGATTCATATATTTTCCTACTACCTTTATTATAAGATTGATAATTGATTATTTTCTAAAATTTACCATTTTTCATAATAGTTTCGTTACTTTGTATTGTTGTTGTATCATTTTGTGACCTTCGACATCCTGTGGGTTTCTTAAAACAGATTTCTCTAAAAATAGCTGCACTGAAAGTAAATTGCTCTACAAATCAAAGGAAAGAATAGATACGTTACATATATATGTAAGACTTTTATTATAAAGTTGGTTTCAGATAAATCCATTGCCGTTTTAAAACTTTGTCGTCGACTTAGGCCTAGAAGGCATCTTTATACTTGGAGGCTTGTCCTGCGGTTTAACGCTTCTCTTCTTTTTCCAATACCGGAAATCTCTAAAGACACAAGAAAGCTGTTTGATATATTTTTTCCCAAAAAAACTTTTCTCTTTGCAGTTTTATATATCAAATCTTCGAGATTTAAAAGTTTCTAGAAGTTATAAAGAGTCGGCCTTTTAAAAGCATTCAATTTACAATTTACTTCTCTCCTAAAATACAGAACATATATTGACAGTTTATACTATTATTAGTAACTTTCTTATTTAGACTACTATAATATTTAAAATACAAATGTGTAAGAACTGTATGTTTTTTTTTTTTGATTTCAAGGAAGATAGTCTATCAGACCTATCATTTGAAAGCGCTTGATCTAAATTTCTCAGTATTCAGAAATAATTTATTTTTTATTATTCTAGTACATAATGTTCCAACATTTTTTTAAATATTATTAAAGTTTCCTTAGTTTAGTTACTTAATTTAAAAAATTTCTGTTATGAGAAAACTAATAAATGATAAATTTCAAGAATTTTGTTTACAAAAATCATCTATTTAAATAAATCATTTTAGGTATTTTAGCCTCCGGAATAGGGTATACGAATAATAATTTAGGTACGTATATTTTAAATAACGTCAATTCCTATTCCTTAATTCATTTTTTGTGGATGACCGGTTTCGATCTCTCTTGTTCAGACCAATATCAAATATTTCACTCACGAAGGTTCAGTTCAAATGGACATCGTTAAAATATTTCACTCAGCACTTAATCATAACAAAATATTTAAAAAAGTAAAAGTCATATTGTCCTTAAAAGGAATTAAGGAATAGGATAAAATAAAACCCGAACACAAAACCCCACAACAAATACGTTTACTAACTAACTTCAAACGAGTTGTAACGACAGTGTCGCTATCCTTAGTGATGCACGGGCTACAGTAATCAAACTACAGTATAACTGAGTTCTTGTTAAGGTCAAGCTCGGCAGTTATTTAAGAAATATGAATTGATGTTTTTTAAAAGGTAGTACCTAAGTATTTTTTTTTTTTTTTTTTTTTTTAAGAATACAGGGATTAGAAAATCGGTAGTTTTAAACCAATCTTATAAAGAAATACCTTTATTTTTCTGAAATACTGATCCCAGTTTTCTATATTATTTTTGTTATTTATGGTGACCATCGTTTCGCCGTCTTATTGGGTGTTGTTGAACCGATTAAAATTAATTGCATTTTGCATAGTATTAATGTGAGTCATAGACATAACACTGTCAATTAAAAAACATTACATTTTGTCAAAATCCAATCACAGATACATAAATAAAGATATTTATATGTATCTTTATTGTATAGTAAAGCAACAACAACACAAATTATGAACATAAATCTTAAAATATTATTTTTTGTAAAACATTTATTAATATTATGAACATAATAATAATTAACATAATAAACACTTTTTTATTATGTGGTTCTATATCATGCTTTTAAACATTTCAAGATATATTTCCTCCGCAAAAACTGGTATAAACCTAAACATCCTTTGCAACCGAATGATATTATAGGGTAAAGTATTTTTGAGACGTTTAGTTATCGATCCCCGTTTAGCTATTAATAACTTGTATGGGTGAGACTTTATTTATACAAAGCTAAATGTATATTTTGCTAGTTTTTCCTTTATTCAAAATATATTATTATACTACGGGAAACCCCTGCGTGCTCCACACGCTAACCCCGTTGGAACCTTCTATACACATAAGCATGTTATTTTTTTTATAATAAAGGTGTAGGATTAAATATAATAGCTAAGATAGTAAATAATGTTAAATGTTCAAACCAAATAATTTTTTCGTATATTTTATCAACTAATATAAAAGCAAATATACGTCCGTACGTAAGTGAACACATACATACACACGTGCGTACGTACGTGATTAACAATAAAAAATATAATATAACAGCAACTCGAATCATAGTTATAAACATAAAATTTCTACTTTTAATAGTATGATAAATAGAGCAATTCAGATCCCCCTTACACCGAAACGTTTTTACAATGAGTTGAATGTTATTAAAAATATAGCTCAGTTCAATGGTTTTGATCCTAAAATTATTGATAATTTGTTAAGGAAACAGAAGCTAAAAAATGTTAGAATAAATTCCACGACACTCCAACCGGAAGGAAAAGAAAAATTGAAATATGTTAGTTTACCTTTTGATTCCATACTTACTAAAGGCATGGAGTCTATTTTTAATAAATGTAACCTTAGGATTGCTTACAAAAGTCATAATAACCTTAGACAACTGTTAGGTAATCCTAAAGATAAAATTCCAATGTTGGAAAAGTCTGGAATTTATGAAATAAAATGTGACACTTGTGAAAGGGTTTATCTAGGCCAATCAAAGAGAAAAATTATGACGAGATTTAAAGAACACATATCACATATTAAGTACAATAGGCCTGAAAAATCTAGCGTTGCGGAGCACATTCTTGAAACAAACCATAACTTGGAAATATCCAATGTTAGGTTAAAAAAAGAAGTGACTTCAAACAAGTTATTGAACAGCTTGGAAAGCATTTCCATTTTTCAGGCTGACAATGATATGTTATTAAATGCAGATAAAGGGCCTATTCCTAACTCGTCATTGTTTTCTTTACTTAGGACTGGATAGGAACCTTTAGCAATAGATAGTACTGTATTTATTATTGGTAATATTTCTTAACCTTAATTTAATTTTTTAACTTTCAGTTATTTGTATTTTTTAAAAGACCATAGACCTATATTATTTATATTTTGTTGATCTTTATTTCTTAACATTGGGTTTTAAGTTTATGTTATTTTATTTTATTAAGTATTTAAATTCTTTTGTTTTTTATTTATTTCATTAAGCCTATTAGTTTTTTATTTTATTTTTTTATTTTTATTTTTATTTCTGTTTGACTGTTTATAGTTTTAGTAGACCAGTTTGTTAGTTTTTGTATTTAATAGTTTTATAATTTATTGTTAAATTGGTTTTATTGTTAATAATAGATACATGTTAGTAGATTTAATGTGGCTCCTCCCATTCCCCCACCCCCGCCAGGTCGGTCTTGGATTAACCGGTATGGGGAGGAGTGGGGGTAGGGCGTGTACAGTATATAGGTTGTAATATTTTATGTATACTTTAGTAGTGTTAAAACCCTCTGAGGATGATGACCATGTCATCGAAATGTACATAAGGGTAA
Organism: Philaenus spumarius; assembly: GCA_018207615.1. Classification (NCBI taxonomy): domain Eukaryota; kingdom Metazoa; phylum Arthropoda; class Insecta; order Hemiptera; family Aphrophoridae; genus Philaenus; species Philaenus spumarius. Next base: position 182,730 of record JAGFPH010001766.1, on the reverse strand, counting down.
GTTATTAAACTTAATTTACAATTTAGTTGTTTAGTTATAGTTTTTGCTCCTTGTTTTGTGGTTCGGTTTTTATTTAAACCAGTGTGAATGCATTATTTGAAAACCCACTTTTCTGTTGTCATAACAACCAACACATCAAATAAGAGTTGATTGTTATTATCACTTATATCGAGGGTTAGAAATTAAGCATATACCTTTTATTTACAGAGTATTATATTTCAATATTTGAAGTTTGTTGATGTAGACGACCATAACTTCTCAAAATTAATTTTTAACAATAAACAGGTATTGTGTTTATTTACGTCGGGTTTAATTGTATATCCCATTATGATACAAATGATTCCAAAATAATTTAATACTTTAGACTGATTGAAACTGTGTTTAGTGTTAACCATAAGGTCTACATGTCATATCCCTGTGTAAATGTATAATTGAATGAGCGAAGCAAAGTCTCCGTTTTAACGCCAACGTTCGGCATTTCGTCTGTGTGTCTGTTTGTCTCACGATTACGGCCAAATGCCTTGACCGATTTTAATGAATTTTTGCATGAATGTTCCTTATTCCTAGGCCGAGCCATGTATATATATATACGGGTTTTTCCATTTTTCATTTTTAACCCCTTAAATAAAATAAAAATGGCGGCCGGACCGTTTCTCTCAGTAAAGCTTTTTTCCAAAGCCAGTTTGTGGCTTAACCGTAAGTCGAATTTAAAAACTAATGTCATTTTGCGGGTAGCAAATTCGATTGTCAACAAAATTGTATTCATGATTTTTTTCCGTATCTCTAACAGTAAGCTCACAAAATGGCCGTAAATTTCAAATTTGTTAAAAATCGTCCAAGTTTTTGTATTTCAACCATATTTTTATACGTTTATACTAAACCAATTAAAAATGTTCCATAGCTTTTTTGCAGATAAAGGTTCAAAGAATTCATATATGCCAGTAAAAAAATGATTGAAGTAAAATAATTAGGCTAACAAAGCTATTAGCTCAAGAAAAAAGCATGTTCAGTAACGAAAGGAAAAAGTTCAACTTTATGCCTATAAAAAGTAGTAAATATTTTTGTAATTTTTTTCATAAATGTAAAAAGTTTCGTAATTTAGTTCTAAATAGAATTGTATAAAAATATTTATCAATTTCAAATTTCTTATTTTGAAAACACCAGTTTTTTTGTTCCTACTACAAGAGTGTTAACAAAACTAGGCCTGTTTTGAATAGTAATTTAGGAATATATACTTTGCCCAAAAATTACATAAAAAAAATAATAATAAGAAAGTGTACAGGATAAGAAAGTGTAGAGAATAAATCAAAGAACTATACTGTATACTTGTAAATTATGATAGTAACTTTTATAAAAGTATTTGACTTTACTTGAATTACAAAATGAGATAAACAAATGAAACCCCTCGGCGATAAAGGACATACAAAAAATGACAGTTGGACACCGTGGGAAGTGTTGGTACATGGGTTGAGAATAAAGTTGAGATCACTATCACGACGTTTTAACATCGTTTGTTTTCATTATTTCTAATATTGGAACATGATACATGGTATGGAAGTTATGAAACTGTAAATACATTGTTAAGTTTTAGTTATTTAAGTATGTAAATATTTAATTCTATGTTGTCCCTCTATAACACGATATTTTTAGCTATTTTACGCATTATTAACCTAAATAAAACACAATGCTTCTAAAAGAAAATCTTTAGCAGTTAAAGCTCAAGAAAAAAAATACGAGAACTAGAAATCCCGGAATCACGGTTATTGCAAAATAATAATTTACTGGCTAAACCTTGTGCTTACTGTCACACTATTAACCTAAGCTCAAAACCACATTTGTTATTTTAACAAACGAGGTCTACTGCTCACAGACCTACTAGTATTTTAATTATCACTATCGCATCAATGGCAATAACGCCTAAAAGCAAGGAACAGCATTACCTATAATAAAATGTACATCATTGAAACACTAATGCATTTCATATGAAACACTGGACATAAACCATGATGCACATTATGTAATTAAAATCATGTTTGTAATTAAAATCAGAATGGGCAAATAATTTGTAGGCTTACTTGTTGCAGAAGCTTAGTCTAACAGATGCATAATGCAATTATTATAGCTCAAACGTAATAACAGATTGAGCAAATATTTGCTCATATATTTGTACACAGGCGAAACATTGTTAGATAATTCAGTAAATAAATTGGAAATAATCAAAATCCGTTTGCATTATAATTTATCTTTAGTTTAATACCTATTTTTTTTAAATATTATTTGAAATGTAACTTCTTGTAATAGAATTACAAAAATAAGACTTTAACACTTTTTGATTTTTTTTTAAACATGCCTACATAGCGTCTATTTTTCAAATATCTAAATTCATTTTGAATTTGATATAACTCAATATTTAATAAAATAATTTCGTTTTATTTTCATACAGTAAAATTAATAAATATATTTGTATAATCACTATTAAATTTTATCTCTTTGCAACAAGTTTGTGCAATATATATACCAATTACAAATTATTTATCAAAATATTTTTATTTATTGTTTTATGTAAACAATATTATTATTTAATAACGATTATACAAAAAAAGATTAATTGTAATACACAAAGTAAAGTGACAAAAATTTCATCAATTAATGTTTCTTAATTTTTTCCAGAAATATACAATTTTGTGTATAAAGCAAAAAAAAAATAAAAAATTCTTTTAAAAACTAGGGATGAAAATAAAATAAATGTCCAATAAACACTACTATAAACAACTTAAATTAAACTTTTAACTATTCTTCCAACGTACAAAACAAACTAAAACATATTAACATGGTATAATATATTGAAGTAATACTCTTAACTTATAAGCCTGCATTTCTAACCATGATATTCAAAATACTGTTTATACAACATACTACCTAGTAAAACTTATTCCGTAGCACTGCTTGTTATAAAATTCTATATTCTAAACAAATCTCAAATCTGCACGTAAGCTGAAAGTTGCAGCAATTTCTTGACAAAATCCTATCGGGAAATCATTTTTGACACACTAGCAAATTACTCTCAAAAAGAACAAACGTTATTTTTTAATGTTTGACAGGAATAGAATTTTATCTTAGCAATAAACCAAATATAGGCCTTATGTATTTAAATAAAAACTGTAACTATAGCAAACTATCTTAAAAGCAGAAATCAAAATGAAGCACACGAACATTGTTTTCAATAAACATTAAAAAATAAATAAAATATTATAATTTTATAATGAAAAAATATTGATTTTTGAAATGTAAATTTCTATAGGCGCACCACGTTAAAAAAATTTGGATAGATGTTTATAAAGCTTCTAATAAGTCACGGTAAACCAAAGATAGCACATGTGGATAGTACATATTGTTTGATTTATTTGCATTAAAAGTAAAATAAAAATTTTCTTCAGGAAGCAGACATGACTGAAAAAGTGTAAACATTAAATATTTTACTGAAATAAATTTTGGAAAACAAAACGAAAGATCATCATACATTTTAATCATATTCGGAAATTGTTTGCTATTACTTTGTCAGAAACAGATCTTCCCATATTGAGATGTGTTTCGTATTTATGTATTCTAACAATATATTAACATGATTAAAGGCCTAGAAAACTATATGTTTACCCTACAAAAATGGAAAAAAATATAGCCTGTAGTTCCAACTTATAATCTCTAAATTCAGAACGTTTCAAGCAAATGTTCCCGTATTAAGATATGTTACATATTTATACATTCTAACAATTAATTAACATAATTCAAGGCACGGAAAAAGAAATACGAATGAGTAACGTACTTTAAAAGTCGACATCTGATGAAGAATTACTGTCGCTAGCTAACGGTTCATCACACGCTACCGTACTAGAGATACAGTATAGACTGCCTTATCTTTTTTTTAGGGTGAATCAATGTTTCCGGGTCTTTATTAATGTTAATTCGTTGTTAGACTACATAAATACGAAACATATTATCTCAATACGGAAAGATTTGGTTCTGACAAAGTAATTGTAAACAATTACCTCATATTCCTAATTAAATTAACTATTTCAACTCTAAAACAATAAAATACAGTCATTTAGGCAAAACTGTAGTATTGTTCTCTTTAAAATTCACTCGTTTTCATAGTCATTAGGAATATAAATGTAAATTGACATAAGATTAAACTTTATCATTCTACTGAAATAGTAATAATAGGCTACAAGACAGACATGGGCAAGAATATCCATTACATGTCAGGAATAGAAGCATACACGACAGAACGTAGCTGATGTATCATTATTAGAATACATTATTATTCGTATAATAACAGCACAAAACTTAAGGCTAAACATCCCTGAAAAAGTTGTGTTTTTGGCCCGATAGATGGCAGCACCTCTGCGGCAAATTTATACTACGAATAATTTCCGTAATTATTAACCGATTTTTGTTTTGTAAGTTATTTTGTAAACGATATGAATAAAACATTCACGCTATTGTGATGTTTTTTTTTTAATTTATTTATAAAAAAGTTTTATACAAATTTTTTTTTTGCTGTAATATTTTGTTTAAATCGCAGGTAGTCATTTTGTAAATACAAATTTTAAAAGAATTTTGCCGTTTTCAGATATTAACTCGGTCAAATGGTCGTATCGGAATCGTTTTTTAAAGATATTATCATTATTTCTCTCACGCTGCGGTCCCCTTCTCCCGCCGCGTATCGCACCACCCCCCCCCCCAGCACAGCCCAGCCAGCCGCTCTGCTCGGCCCTGCAACTGTAGCGTTCGTCAACTCACTCACTACTCGCATTCATACTCTGGCCAGACACACTTACTAGACTAGACTACTGATTACGACAGGTGTTTGTTATCTGTTAAAAAGTATTTTCTGTAAGTCGAAAAGAGATATCTAGAATAAATATAGAAAAATATACAGTAGTTCAAATTAAAGGATTTATGAAAGTAGGCCTATATACAGGTTCTTTGGCCATACATTATTCAATAACACCAGGGTATGAATAATATTACCCTATAACGTTAGTTATTTGTTTCAAATAAAACTTATATTTTAATTCATGAAAACGAGAAATAAATAAAAAATGAATAGTGCAAAATACCATTTATTTAAAGTAAGCCTGAAGTGTAAAAAATAAAAATATAATATAATATAATTCAATATGTTGCATGTCAAGGGGAAAAGTTCTACTTTAATAATATGTTTAACATTTTTAGCAAATTTTGATATTTGTAATTAGTTTAAGTTCTTTGTTCTGTGAGTATCAACAGCTATCCTCCGGAAATGTTTTTTCTGTGAACTTAGCAGCACTGCAATAAATATGAAACAGCTGATCTAGTGATTGAAGTTGCTACAGAAGATAGCTGAAAGACTTCTCTAACTATTAATGCCATAATTTAAGATAATAATATATTTTCTTTTCATTTGTAATTTGCCTTTAAACTTAAGTAATACGTGATGTGACACCCGTTACATTTTGTTTACAAAAGTTAGTATTACAAAATGAACAAACACCTTAGGAAAATACTTTTACTGTAAAAGTAAGAGGTTTTGTTTCCCTAATGTTTTGGTATTATTGTTTTAATTTGAGTTTTATAATTTAATGAGTAATTCGCGTAACGGGTGTTACATAATTTAATGTATCGGGTGTTACAATTCAACACAACTCACAACCATTCAGTGTTTAGTATATTTATATTCATTTTAAGTAGAATTTAAATACATAGCCCTATTGAGAGTTTATTAATTTTGGTAGCAACACTTAAAAAGTTAAGAATGATATGTTATTTTAAATAAAATTGAACACGATAACACCTTCAAATTTCATACTGCGAATTTCCTATTTGTAATTCCAGAATCAATCTTTTAACATATTTACTGGGCAATGAATGTTAGGCGTATCAAATGATTTTATTTATCTTTAAAGTTTTAATTCTATTACTATTACACCTCATAAATTTTTTTCCCACGATAAAATGATGAGTGACGTTGTAAAGTGTCAGCAGCATTTGCTAAAAGCCAGAGAGTGAGATAAAAAAAGAAGAGAAGAGAACAATACACTAAAAGAAGAACAACTTGAAAAGATCCAAAGCAGAGTAAAAAAATGTAGGGAGAAAAATAAGAAGCGCAATTATCATCAATATATCAGATTTCGCTGGGATATTAAATATCATATTCTGAGAGATGACAAATTTAAGAATATTTTTGGCAAATTACAACAACCTGCAGTAGCCCAAAGGACATTTTACAATTCTTTACGAGTTTACACTAGCAGTTGATATTTTTGAAAAATGAATGAGCTTATGAAGTTCCAAATTGTTAATTCTAGAATTTGATTTAGCGATTATTTTGTTTTTATTTAAAGTTTTAGGCCTATTCTATTAATTCTTGATAGGGGCATATATAAGACTGATCTTTAGTAAGTCTAATTCATAATAGGCCCTAAGGCATGGTATAAAAAGTACTGAACTATATCCATGTAATGTATTAAGTATATATATTTGTTAAATATAAGTTTTTTATGAAATATAAGTTTTTATTTCTTATAGTGATCAAAGAAACCTCAATTATACTTCTTGTTGTTATTTGACACCTTATTATTATATAATATAATATGTTAAAAATCTTAATTTTAGCAACAGCGTAACACCCGTTACATTTTAATGTAACACCCGTTACACAAGATTTAATTTTATGTTTAAAAAATTGAATGCCAATATCAATTTGAATTACAGTTCCATTACATCCATTTACTGTGGAATAACTCATATTTTTT
>JAGFPH010001766.1:137077-170873 GCA_018207615.1 Philaenus spumarius | reverse complement strand
ATTTATATCAATAATTTCCTTGTGTTTATGAGATATAATTGTGAGAATTACAAAATGTTCGTTTAAATATCAATAAAATAAGACAAACAAATTTTCTATTAAATTTTACAATTAAATTTTAAATGAATGCAAATAGCTTTCGGAACACTCATATAAAAACACAACTTCGTAATAAATTCATCTTAGTAGTTACTAGTTATAACACTAGCCTAACAAAGAAAATATATAAACTTAATATTAATATATTTTTATGAAAATTTCTCTTTATAATCTCCCAAAGAATGAGAAATGTTGTACGTATATGTATTTAACGCTCAACAGAGAAAAAACAATACCAAATGATGATAGATTGGAAGCCAAGTGTAACTGTAAGATAGTATCTGCGCTATGCCGTAGGCCTAGTCATCCATCACAAGGGCCATTTCCTATTGAACAGGAAACATTCCCACCCCCTCCCACTCCTCGTCTCTCCTCTATTGATAAACATAATGTGTTATTGATACTGTAAGCGTTGATTTATTCACAATATATTACGCATTGGTTGAATACGACTTGTGTAACAGTTTAGAACTGATTTCTGTAGACATATATTGCTATTGCCTTTTGCAGGTTATGTCAAAATTCAATGCTGTATAACACAAGCTTTTAGAAATAGCTTTTGTGAATATTGTGGTTTTTTATTTACCTTCAATTTTTATTTGTATGTATAAGAAAAATATTAAAAGTGTTAAAACCAAATAAAATGATATCTTCAAATCAGATCTAATGCCTTTCTTGGTTGATTAGTTTGGGGTAAATAGAAAAGTATAACACAAAAGAAATTTTAGAAAAAACTATTTCTGAAAGAATTTGTCCACCTATCTTTGTTATTGTTGGATTTCCATAAAACTTTACAAGGATGTAATTTAGCATGGAAATGTTTAACAATTGTGAAATAATACATTATTTAAAATTATACAACAAGGACACAGTTTTAAACAAACATGTTTATTATCTATACTTATAAAAGCCAAATACCATTGACTCATTGACTTATTGATTCATCACAGTTTCTCCAAAACCACGAGGCCTACAAACATGAAATTTGGCACTAATACTCTTTATAGGCTCTAGACTCGCACTAAGAAAGGGTTTCCGAAAATTCGAAATTTTAGGAGGGGGGGTCAAAGTTACTAAATCACGATTTCTCAAAACCTACCAAATGGATTGGATTCCTCTAGGGCCCTAGGTACTCGCTAAGAAAGGGTTTTTAAAAAATTCGAAATTTTAGGGGGGTTTGGGGGTCAAAGTTACTAAAAAAAAACACCGAACGGATTGGAATGAAATTTATTATGTAGGTATAGCTTCCTCTAGGGCCCTAGGTGCTCGCTAAGAAAGGTTTTTTTTTAAAACAAAATTTTAGGGGAGGTTTGTGGTGGTATCAAAGTTACTACAAATCCCCATAAGAAATACAGTGTAATATATTTATTGATATATATATATTTTTTTGTTAATATACATTTAACTTTGATTTGTTTATTCGTGCAAAGCCGGGTCGGGCCAGCTAGTCTTTTGTAAAGCGAAACATAGTTTTCTTTCACCTAGTTATTAAAGTCGTTATTTTTAAATCTATTATTTTCAAGTTACTCAAATATCGAATAAACTTATCTGAAAAGTTAAGAACTTCTTTCATTAAGAAACAGATGAAATATTAACCAAATTACTAAACTGCGGTTTAGCATAGAACGATCTTGGTTTCTTAAATTTATGATTTACTTGAAAAGGTTTTGCAAATAATTGTTACAAAGGAATATTTTCAATTTGTAATTTAGTCTGAATTATCTACAAGCTTAATAATCTAGTCTTTATCAAAGTTCAAAAATATATCAAAAGCACTGACGAGAAGCTGTTAATTTTAAATTCCAGCTCAACAAACATTTATGGTATTCACCTAAATTTAAACAAGGAACCTTAATCTTGGGAACCAAGAAAGCTAAGAGGCATACGAAAACAACATATTCATGTAACGTGCAAAAAATGTGACACAAGTTTGATACATCTAGATTCACATGTAAATTCACCATGAGGGGGCGGGGGGAGAGTATAAAAGAGACCATTTTGTTAAAATTTGCATCTTTCGGTCAGTATAACTGGTTAAGTATTATTCTTATAATATTATAATAGAGTTAATAACGTTTTTTTAATTAATAATTGTCATATCTATACTATTATTATAAAAAGAAAAAGTTTGTTTTTTTGTTTGTTTGTTTGTATGTAGGGGGTAACTACTGGAACTACTGCACCGATTGAAAAATAGTTTTACTAATAAAAAGCTACACTATCTCTGAGTAACATAGGCTATTCATTTCGATAAAAACATTTTTTTATTTCAATATTTGTAAATTTAGTCTGCAAAAATTGTAAGGTTAGGCCTAGACTGATAAATCAACATATTTATTTACATTTATTACCATAGCAATCAATTGAATAAAATAACAGATAACAGCTGTTTGCTTTAATATTTCTATTAACAGTTAGGGCCTAATTTCAAACTTTGTGTTTATAACCTTTAGGTTAGGTTTTTTTTTAAAGTGTAGGCCTGAGCCTTGCTGGTTCTTTTAACCTTTATTATAACTGCTATATAAAATATACAAAATAATTTTATTTGAAAATTTTACATTATTTACCATCTTAGCTTTGGGGTTATTATTAATCCTACTCCTTTTTTGTAAAGAAAACATTACATGATTATGTGTATAGAAGGTTCCAACGGGGTTGACGTGCGAAGAACGCAGGGATTTCCACTAGGAATAAGTCAGATTTGACATGATTTATTTTAAAATTTCTTATTTTTTTTTTTTAAATTGTTATTATTTTATGTAGATATAAGAAAGAATTGTGTTTATTTTGATACATTTATTTATTGTAGGCCTAAAAGGGATACATAGATCGATTTGGGCAAAACTGACAGTGCGTTTTTGGCCATGGAACTTGGATCTAAAATAGTTGTTTTAATTGTGTTTAATGGTAAAGCATAATATTTAGCCGGTAGTCCTTTTATTTATTTAATCACATTTGCGAGCGAAGTAGCAGGAATCAGCTATTAATTAAATAATTCGACCACGCAGCTGGACCACTGACGTGAGTTGGGCAAATTTCCAAAATTAAGTTTATATGACTATGTTTTAGGGTTTCAACCAACAATTTGGGAAAAAGGTCTACTCACGAAGGCGTTGATCAGCTGTCTGTGTGTACGCAATATATTAGTAGAATTTGTTTGCGCCTAGTGGCCTCGCATGTTTGCACCACTTGGTTTCGAATCGGGTACTTTTACGTTTTGGTCGATTTTGGGGGAACCAAGAAGGTCGCGTAAAAAAACAAAATGTGCAGAATAACATCCTACATTTATATTTTTAGAAAAAACTGAAAAAAATCATTCTCGTAGTAAAAATCTACAAAAATAGTTACTTCCGGTCAAAAAACGTACTTCTGGTTGTTGGATTTTTTTGGCTAACGAACTCGTCCGAGCCACATATACAATCAACACGTGTACCAAATTTGGACCAAATCGGACTTAAAATGCGGCCGCTAGAGTGCGAACACATATATACATATGCATTTTTTTGACACCCCAAAACGTGTTCTGGGGACCATGATCGGTGCTCATTTGCTACTCCCGACCTTGGGTCTCATCATAAGGGCCACTGCAATAGCTCATTTTTCCTATGGAAATTCGCTAATAAAGCATAGCATACCAAGTCATACGTCATAATATATAGTCTTGAATCATACGTGCCTTGTGTGGAGGGGAATTAGTGAAAATAAGTGACAGCTCCCAAGCAAAGTATTTCAAAGCACCGCTACGTTGGAAACATGATTTTCATTTAAGTTTGGATCATAAATACTTATATGCATACTTCTAACACTTATTTGTATTATTTTAGCTGCAGCATTTTAAGTAAATAGAAGTGAGTAGGGCGTTTTTGACGGGAAAACACTGATTTAGAAAAAGGACGGACCCGTTGTATTTTTCCTATTTCGTAAAGAGTAACTCTAACACTAGTGTTTAAAAACAAATTAGGTGTAATACTCTTTGAAAAAAATAGAAGGGGATGGGTATTTCAGCAATGTTTTTGAAAATATTTCGTATTATACGATCAAAATTTGTAAACAGTTTAGTCTAGTTTGGATATCGTCGATTAAAGCCCTTTCAAGAGATATCCAACACAACACTATAGAGTATCACTAAATATTTATTTTGTTGTGTACCAAATGTAAGCCCCTCACAAAAAAAATGTTTAGTGAAATATTTGTGAGTTCCGATTATTGTAACATGTGCTATTTGGCATGCTCCATAACTTGCCAAATTTAATTGGGTTATTTTTATACGAAGTGGGAAAAAAATAAAATAGCAAATGGACAAACATACTAATATACCCATAGGCAACAAGCAATCCTACAAGGGTTTTGTGTTTCTTCTTAACCCTAGAACACTAGCGTACGTAAAACTTACGTGTGGCACCGACATTTTGTCCCCTCCCCTTCTCCTCTGCCCCTCTATCACTGCAGCCTCCCAGCATTGCTTTGGACAGTTAGTTGCCTTTGAGACTGCTTGGTGGATACGTTCATCTGTGTTAGTTTGGTACCGACTTTATACTCCACTATCTACACAACACGTAAAGTTTACGTAACGCTACTTTTAACAGTATATTTTACCACGTAATAGAAATGAAGTTGTTCATCTGAATGGAAGACGATTCTACTGTTCATTGGAAACAAGAAGAGGATGTCAGATACTTACTCTAGCTGCGGAAAAGTTATCTGTGTGAAATCAAGAGAAAAAATGCCCTCAGTGTGCATAGGTTCCGAACAAATGAAACATAAGTAATGAATAATATTTACTAATACAAATTATTTTATGAAGTTTTTTTATAAATATCATGTAATTTATTAAAGTTTTTTTTTTATAATTAAATTTGTAAATGTAACTTTTATTTATTCACCATTTCCCGCAAATATACAGGTATAAGAGGTTGCACGTCAATATTACCATTGTATTTGGATAACCTAATAGAACTCCGATCCAATGCAATATTTCGTTCCACTGGAAATTCGACGATAGTGGCGCTATCTATTGGGGAAACGACGGAAGCTGTGTGAAACACCAATGCTACCAATGATTTTTCCCTAGCGCTACCTCGCGGCGCGATCATGCACTATTTTCCCGACAAGCTTTTTTTTCGGCACACAGCCCCCGTATGCATGCATGATCTATTTTATTATTCATGATCTATGATATTACGTATCGCTAGTAATAACGACATTCTGATTAACGCTAGTGTTCTATGGTTAATTTCCCTAAAAATTATGCCGATAGTTTTAAAAAGGTGGATCTTGATAGAGAATGATTAAGGTCCTCTTTTTAAACGCTCACTATCACCTGTTCAATTTATGTTAAAAAAAATTAACGATCTTTTCTCAAAACCACCAATGTTTAATGATTTTTGTTTTTAAATTAGCCACAACTGTTAAAGTTCATTTGAATTAATACATAGTTACTGACACTGAACAGACATTTTTATTTTCCGTCTCATCAAACAAGAATTCCAACGACGGACCGTTTTTTCCTATTCAACTGAACAACCCTCGGCACAGACAATTCCATCCACGTAGGCTTTCAATCCTACTTTCACTCTTAACTGCAACGGAAGTAAAATGAGTATTAAAACATCTCCTCTTGTGAATGTGTAATAAGATGTAAGCAGAATCGATACTTGAACTGATCGAATAAACCCGAGTACCGCTCTTTTACAGTATTATTCATTTAGCAAGAGCGAAATAAATAATGCAATGTTCCTGTTGAGGCTGTTACTATTACAATGCAAGGAATGTGTAAATACTGAAACATTTATAATTATCAGAAAATAATACATCATTTTCCTCAACACTCAAGCACTTATATTGAGTGACCTACTGGAAGAAAGCCTTGTAAAAAATAACAGATGTATCATCTTTAACATTTTGATGTTATTTAAATGAATGGGGAAAACTTTAACTATGATTGGCCATTATGTTGGATAGAGTCAACATAAAGACCTCCGGTTTGCGCCAATATTCTTCTTTTATCAAGACCTTTAAAATGAGGTGTCACTCAATAGGGGTTCTCATTTAAAATTTTCGACTTATCCCCAAAATACCCCATTTTTGGGGGAAGGTTTGAAATTTACGATACACAAAAAATTCCATTTTTGTTCATGTTAACAATCCCCAAAGCAAATCTGTGTATTTCCATTAATAACAAAAATAAAAGGGGTCGGGACTTTTAAGACACCTGGTATAATTCGGTATCAAAGGAATAATTTGCATAGCAAAGGCCTAAAGATTAATTTGATTAAGAAATCATTTTTTTAAACACATTACCTATTTTTTGGTATTATATTTAAGTAGCAATTTTGTGTATTGGATATTGAACTCGTCTCATGAGGGAGCTTTGTCGGATTTGAATTATAAAATTATTTACAGAATATGATGATCACTTAGGGGGTTTTTCCTTACAAGCAAAAGAAACAATAAGAAGAAAAAAAGGAGAAATTAAAGTTTAATATAGGCCTAGTTTGCAAACAAATAATTACATTTTATCCAACATTTTTTTCGTTTCTGTATCAGACCGAGGTAAATCTTATATCATTCTGTCATGAGTATTTATTTAATTTCTCTGCATAGAATAAATAAAACTAAAATGATGTGGTCATATCAATGATCATTTTTTTATCATAGAATTAAAAAAGCAAATCGGTATGCAATTGTGTATGTGTTTTTATGTCCGTGTAGACAACGTGTTTTTGCTATAAGCACCTGAAGATGCCTTCTGTTGAGACGAAACAGCTGTAGCAACAAGTAAGAAAAAAACCTGTAATACTTTTTGCAAGGTATGCTAAAAACAATTTAAATTCAGTAATTCTGGAGGCAAATATGGAAACAAATATTTATTTGTGTAACTATAAAATAACTATGAATATATCAAATACACATTTACTCCTAACCTTAGTAAAAAAGATTTATTTTGAATCATACTTCTATCGTGCTTACTTGTTACAAATAAACCAATCTCTCTTCTCTAATTCCGTTTCCCTTAGCTAATGTTTTTACACCGGATACGAAAACTGATGTTATTGTATTTACGTCAAAGCAGGAAGCCAAATTTGCGGTGTATCCGTAACAGTTATTTTAAGGGAAGGATTTATCATTGAAGATGTTGAAGACAACATTAATCCAAATATGAGCGATTGGTTGGCGTCCCAGAAATCCCCTGAGCTTAGTGTCTTATCTAAACGTGGGACCGGAGTTTGGGATTATAGCGTCTCTTCTTGTCACCGGACCGCCTCATAACCTCGTCCTGGCCTAGCTAGAGCTTTAATTGAAAACTAAGTATATATTGACTCAAGCAACCAATACAGTAAGGGGTTAGGAAATAACTTTAGTACTGTTTAAAGGACAACGCTTGGCTGAGTTTACAAGATCGTCAAGTTATTTGTTTCAGTTTCCAAACATCTTGTAACAAGTTTATTTAAAGTTCATCCTTTCCTCGGGATTATTTGATTATTTTAGTGCATAGTTTTATACAATCATTGATGATGTTTTCTTTTTTAACATTTATATTTATTTTTTGAATTTACAAAAAGAGATTTTAATAAAAATTTATTTTATATTTTTATTATGGAAAAAGTTAATACTTATTTTTTGTAAATCGCATTATTATTTTATCGTTTTTATTGCCGTTTCTTTTATATTTTACTGTCCTCAAGTACAATTAACTTGTTCTCACTAATTTTTAAATTACTTATATTTTAAAATTTATTTTCGTAGTTCGATAGGTATATTATTATAAATATAACTATATTATTATAGTTATTTCGTTTGTTTATTCTTTTTTTCTACGAAATATTCAAAGATATTTACAATTTAAATGTAAATACAAAGTAGATGATATCGCACTTTACCGATGAAAAAAAGATTTGAAAATAATTTTGAGGGGTTTGCTAAGAATATAATGTATTGCCTAATTTTGTGTAACATTATTTGAGATGTTTAAATATATAGAATATAGGCTTAATAATGGTGCTAGAGATTTAAATACACTACACTTTTAATCTAGCTATTAACGTTGTTTTTTCTGATTGTTATTCCACCTAGTTTAGCAGTTGTTCGATGGTTTACATGGTCATAGAATAAGTTATTGAAGATTGATTTTCTGCGCATAATAAACGAAATAACTATAATAATAATTTGTTATATTTGATATATTTATAATAATATAGTTATCCTACTAGGAAGATAAATATAGTTATCCTACTATTTTAAGATAAATAGTTTTAAAAACAATCGAAATATTGATTAAACCTTTTTTACCGAGTCATAAATTTGAAATGACACTTTGAAGTAGGATTTGGAAGACGTAGTCGGATTTAAATTTGCAGTTCATATTTGGGAGATGTGGCCATTACGAGGAAAATTAAGAAAGATAAGTTTATAGAACCACAGAGAAAAGATTATGTATACAGTCCATGGTGTTGTGTCTAAATTTGTAAATTAAGAAGACAGCAATACACGAAGCAAAACCGGCTCAGACAAGTAAGAAGTGTTGCTATTTCAAACTTTATGAACAATGGGTAAGGAGAAACATATAGTTTTTGTGGAATATACTTTTGTCTTGGCAATTAGTTGTGGACACTTATTATTAAAACAAGTTACAATTTTCCAGTTGGACATGAGTTAGATATTTGAGATAGCACGAACATAATATTATGACGAGCTTAGTTTTGTACATATGCTACAGGGGTTTGACTGTTTCCAGTGTTGGCCACCTTTTTTTTTAAATGGCTATGACACCGAATATTACTTAATGTAAAATAAGCACCGATGGAAATTGTCTTGTTTTTTCAAGCAATCGTTTTCTAATTGTGTACTTTGAAAAGTTTACTAAAAAATCTAGTACCTGTGTTCAACATTTATCTTATTTGAAATGATGGTTTAATAGTTTATTAGTCAAATGAAAATAATGGAACATCTATGAAAAACACTATGCAGTTATTGAGTCATAAAATTTCATTTTAATATAAAATCATTAACATTAATTTTAACATTTAGTAAATTAACATTAATTGTAAAAATGATTATAGAACGATAACAATTAATTCGTTAATAATTTTAAAGGAAATTAATTAAAAGTTGAAGCATAATTTTAAAGTGAGGTTGGTATTTTTGGAATATTGGTTAGAAGCTGAATTTTAAAGTACTTACGTGCCTTTAAGTTGCATGTTTAGCACAATTAATTGTGTCAGCTTTATTTTATATTCTTATAGATGTTTTAGATGCAATATCAACCTAAAACTTTGTACTTAGGTAGATCTTACTAAAGACTAAGTAAATCTGATTATTACGACCTAAAGATTAGGGTGTGCTGGATCCCATTTTTACTCCCCCCCCCCCATACCTTCATGTATTTTGGATTTGAAATATAATTTCCCTTTTGACTTGGCCTACAGGCACAGGTAGATTTCAAAGTTTATCATATTTACTCCGATAAGAAAATTTATTGGCCTCTTCCCCTAAGAATTTCATTTATGCAAAAAAAAGTTTCTAACGAATTTGAATATTAAAAGATTTACAGTAATTTTATGTAGCGAATAATAAATTGTTTGTTCTCATTTTAGTTACTCCTACCTACAGTTAGGGTTGGTCATATATAAAACATTGTTTTGTACTAAAGTTTTTGATAAAATTACAATGTTCAAATTTGTACAGTGTACCATAACTTTGAACGGATTTCTTATACTGTACTTATTAAGTTAGTTTAGTGTGTTTATAGTATTTCCACCCTTATCATTCTACCCATGAGCTGATGGTTAGTCTTTCAAAAAACCATAAAGTAATTTTTGTGTACTACTCTTAGGAGATATGTAATAACTTTTAACAAATGAAATATGTTTTTATAATGAGAGATTAATAACTATTTTTCAGAGTTTTCAAAAAAACCTTCCCCATTTTCACCCTTGGTCCAATTTTACCGATTCACTAATTAGATAGAGATTTAATAACTGATTTTACATTTATTTAATGAATCAATCTGGAAGTAATTTGTGAAAAATTACGGCTGATAACGTGTTTCATAAAAAATGCTTTTGAAATCCTGAGCTCTTTGTATTACAAGCGTAATAGGCCAGGCTAAATGATATAAATAATATTTGCTCAACCTAATTAAATTATTTACTTTTGAGTGAACATCCAAAGGTAAAGTTTCCGTAACAAAGTAGATAATGCGGCAAGGGTACAGCTAATTGAGGCTTGGATAATTGTACCAAGCTACATCGGAATTGGGCTGTCAGCCACTTTAGCACGACGCCGAGCCACGACTAATTACAGAGATGGAGCTAAAGATATATTGTGGCAAATTGACAATTGTACTTCTCTTAATGATAAATATTTACCTCTATTGCTATACGTCTTCTAGAATAATGTAACATGTAAAAGGAGCTTAAGTTGATTTATATGTAATTTACTCGTCTAGCTATCAAACTACTGTAAGTGGACTTATTAAAGCGTATTTATTTGTACTTATTGTTTTTATAACGTACATTTTGTATTCTATAAAATTAAATACCCTGACCGATATTGTATTTTCTGCTACAGTATACACAGAGTAAATTCGTTAGGCCTAGTGCTAAACACATAACAAAACTATGTATTTTTAGACATTTATGTATTTTGATTATGATTTTCGTTAGACATATAGGCCTACACTAATAAGTAAACAGGTGAAATTAGTTTCGCAAAATATGCTTATTTTTAGAATTCTATCAAACCAATTTTATAGAAGGTTTTGATGATAGAAATTCGTTTAAGAATATTTTCACCAAGTTATAAAATTTAAATTTAGATCTGTTGTAAGGGCTAACGTATTAGGAACATGTACCATCACTTTTTTAATATCTATGTACACATTTAATAAATACTTTTTAACACAGGCCTTTTCTCGTACACAACATATTATTTCCGATAACCATTCAAACATTGAACAGAATTACCATTACACATAAATATTGCAATCATTGCAAAGTAAAATGCAAATTAAATAGTACTAAAGTGACCGAGAGTGTGGACACAAGACGTATGCAAAGTACCAGTAATCCAACCACAGCTTGTAGCGGGGCCCACCACAATGTTTGCGTGTAAGCCGATCTAGCAGATTTGTGGCGTGCCCCAGGCAAAGACCTGAGCTTGTTTAATTGGTCCATCAACACACTTCATGGCTAAACTGCTAAGGTAATGGAACTCGGTTTCCTATTTACTATTCATCAATGCATGGCCTACTAAAACAATCTGAAACTGGGGTTGAATACTAATGAGTTTTGTTAAATTTTGTTAATCAAACGTGAGACACACAAATGTAAATTATAAACCAAGGATTTGATACTCTATTATAATAATATTTACATACTAGTGGAAATAACATTGTGTTTCCTAAATTAAATTAATAAACTATACACTATTTATAAATGAATAGGAGAAGTGAGTGATTGTCTCATTCGCCAAGGGTTCCATATTGACAGAAGTTCTAAAAGTGTTTCCTAAAGGACGAATAAGGACGTCTTTATCTCAATTTACCAACATAACCTTATAGCCTAACCAACTTCAATAATTCAATAAGCATATAGGCCTAGTGGGAATAAATTATACATTGGCGATGATGAGGAACAGCAAATGAAGGTGCTATTAAGCACATCACTATCCTACATTAGGAATAGCAAACATATTTGCTGTTGGATTACATTAGAAAAACAGTTTGGATCTGCTATATATATATTAACATAATATATGAGTATTTCTAACACCTTATATTTCTTCAAAATCTTATCTGCAGTACTTTCGAAAATAGAAAGATAGTGGATTTTAGCAACAATTTAAAAATACTATACAAACTACATAAGTTATATATCACAAAATTATAAAACAATATTTTGAATATCCTTAAATAAAACTCTGAATACTGAATTCCCACTCTACAGTATTGTTTTAATTTTGTGGAGTGCCACATTTTGCCCTTAAAATTTTTTGACTGTTTTTCATTATTTTAGATTTGTGTAGTAGAATTTATTGTGGATAATATTCTTTATACAAATGATAAATTCCTTTACCTATTACTCAAAATTTTACCATAGTTAACTAGATAGCTTCATTCCCTGTTTGCTTCGCTATCAACCTCAGCTATCTATCTATCTAAACTTGCGGCAAAACAAACATATTGCTATATACTCTGATTAGGACAGAGGCACTTGGATCGTGGTAGGGTGGTGATGGTAACGGTGACCTATAACCAGACGCAATGATGGAAATTGTATAAAATAAAGACATTCTATATGGGTTCCGTTTTATTTGTTTAAGGTACGAAACCAAAAAAAAAAAAGAAAGAAAAAAACGAAAATACTCGTATATCAGTAGGCTGGTAAAATATACATACATTAAAAAAAATAAATGTACTAACACTGTTGTAACAATTTAGGACTGTATGCTATTATTTTTATTGCAAAAAAAAGACAAACACAAAACAGCTTGAATGCAATTATTTAAAGAGACTTTTTATGTTTTCATAAACATATAATATACAGATACATATTTTCTTCTCCTGATAGTCGTACTGAAAATAAAATTATAAACCTTAAACAAATAAACTGTATGTCTGCATTTAATTGAATGAATCAAATAGTTGTTATTTTACACATTATAGAAAGCAAATCTGATGTTAATGACTCGGGGGGCAATAAATTGCGTAGTAAAATAATATTACGTCAAAGATCAAGTATTATAAATAAATAGCTATGATTGGTTATAGAAGGAAATTTATGATTTTTAAATAGAGTAATTTCTGAGCTGGAAAATTATTTACGTACAATAATTTTATAGGTAACTAAATGATACGTCCAAAAGTAATGTTTACAAACATGGGCATGAGACCTAGGCCAAATATTTATTATAAATCTTATTGTAATGTTCATTTTGAAACCATATCAACATTAATCGTAGTTATTGGAAATAAGGTATTAAAAACATTGATTGTTATAATTTTTTCTCGTTTTACAGGTCCTAGAAATGAGCATATATTTTCTGTTTATTTTAATTTTCTTGCTGCATAGTTCTGTTTGTTGGAAAAATTAAAAGAGGACGATCCACTCTAAAAAGAATAATAAAGTGTTTTTGTTTACAAGATGAAAGATCTTTTCCTTACCCAAAAATCAAAATACCGTATACATTGATAAATAATGTCGGATGGAGACGAGATTGATGATACATCACCAGATTATGTAATACAATAGAATTACTAATATGTATCAATCATAATTAAATGAACTAATGTTAATTTTTAAAATAATTTAAACATAATTTCAATAATTTTGTTATTAATTAGCATTTTAATGCAGTATTTTTCTATGAATTCAGTTTAATAAATCAAGTTTTGTTATTATAAAACATTTATTTTTCATTTAAAACATTTATTTTTCATTGTTTTAAAAGTTGTTTTGCTGTTTAGTTAAAAGTCGATTTATTACTCGGAATACAATGATTTTTCTGTGTTTGATCTACTTCACAAGGGAAATTCGTTCGGGCACTTATAAAATAAAATGTTCAGCACTTAATTGGTTTACGTACACTTTTAGCATAATAATCTTTAAATAAATAGTTTAATTCTGTATTAACATTTATTTGTCGGATTGCTTAGCTAAATTGTTTCCCAAACAATTAATGAGGGTCAATCTTTTAGTATTGAAATACATATAACTGCAAGCATGGATTTTGTAAATCAAATTTTTTTTTTTTGAAGAATACTTGTTTCTAAATATCAACATCTGTTTGAAATGCAATTTGTTTCAGTCATAAATTTATTTGCGCGTGGTCCCCACATTTAACTTTGCCAAATAGAAGTTCAGTTTTTTATGGTTTCGGTATTTCTCTGCGGGAGACTTTACACTTGTACCCTTTACAAGTGTTAGAGACTCGTTTATAATCAATAAACACTCGTAGAGTCTTGCTTTGTGTAGTAAATAACTGATTTTACTACTTTCGTCTTGGGTGGCGTATCGAGTAACCGAAATTGATTGTTTTCCAACACTTCCCACTTGGCTATTCAAGTGACAAACCATAAAACTGTAAACGTAAATAAATATCCCAGTGTAATCTTTCTTTGTTGGAGACGGTGACTTTTAAATATATTGATGAAAATACATTGAAAGTAAATATTATACTAAAGCCTTTTATACCATAAGGATATTAGGCCTATATTTATATTGTTTCATATAAAAATTGTGTATGGAAGTAATTGATTAATTTATTTGACACCACATATTCTAACTATGTATGTGCTTCAACACTGTACATGTACAATAGTATTATAAAATACACTTTGAGCTTGACTGGTGAGAAGGAATTTATATTTAAAAAAATAAAAATAACACTATTCTCACTCATACGTTTAATTACCAAACGCGTTTCAACGACAAAGTCGTCATCCTCAGTGATATATGAGCTACAACTGACATATTATAACTAATTACTTCTAAGTCTATGTTTTAAACAAACTTAAACATTGTAACATTTGTCTCTATTTTAGGTATCTTGTACGCCATTGGCTGTTTAGAAACTAAGACATGCCCACTCTTGTAGAGGGGTATAAATATGTACCATAGACTTAGAAGTAATTAGTTATAATTTGTCAGTTGTAGCTCATATATCACTGAGGATGACGACTTTGTCGTTGAAACGCGTTTGGTAATTAAACGTAAATGAGTGAGAATAGTTTATTTTAATTTTTTTAAATGTACAATAGTAGTAAATATTTTAAGAATACTTTATAGTTTGTATAGAGAAACAAATTTAGTTCTTAGATTACAATTCTGTTTTTCTTTTCTTATAAAAAAAGTAAATGTATAATCCAACCCATACCATATATATGAAATGTGTGTTTGTTTCTTTGTTACTCTATTACGATTTAACTGATGTGTTTAGCATTGGCGTTTGGATAGCATGGGCATCGTCTTATATTTGATATAGGTTGGTAGTGATCGAGAACGGGCAAACGGGTATTATTAACGGGCAAATGTAATGGTTTGCTTGGTCAAACCGTTTAAGATAAACCAAAACAGTAAGTTAAAGAAATGTGTTCATTACAAATATAAAAGTTATGAGAATCTTTTTCTGTTTTCTTATGTTCTATAAACGTTTTATTAGAAAAAATATTACAATTTAGATTTAAATGTTACCTTACCTTATTTGGTTCATTGCCTAAAGACATGTTTCAGGGCGTAACTTATCATCATATCTTTAAAATAATACTGTTAAGTAAACTTTATTAAATTAAAAGTACTCAAAATAATACACTACGCGCTCAATACCTCTTTAAAACGGTTTATAAAACTCGGGAATCACGGAGGTGATTTCGTCTTATTATCTAAATGCGTTCGCTGACGTCCATGAGTTTAACATGAAATAACTTTTAACATCATAACAATAATTAATAACATAACTTACACATACCGATTGACGTTAATTATTAAAACATTTAAAGTTACTATGATACCACAAACTTGCAAATTCAAGTTATAACAGTTCAAGAAGTGCTACCCTTCAGGGGCCTTTTATTTCATATGCAGCCTAAATTATTATAAGTACAATGTATTAATATGCCGGAGAAATTTTGACACTAAAATAATAGTCAGTTTGTTCTTTAGAGCATATTCTTGACTTATATTATTGTTCCTTACAGGGACTATCCTTATATATTATTCCTCAAACTTTTCTGTCGCTAAGCTATATATCTCTCAATTCTTCTTCAAAATTAATTATTCAAACATAATTTTAAGTTTATGTTCCCCACTGTTGACGAAAAATAGTCACACAACTTAAAATTCATAATGAGATGATTCCTAATGAAAGACGCGATCTATTAACAATTGGTTTAACTAACAAGACAGCTGTAAGTTAGATTGTTTACATTCTATATGCAAGTGTAATCTGTCACAAAAAGCAATCAAATTAAACCAACGTAAATAAATAAACGTAATTTACTTAATTAAATCAATCAGGTATGTAGGCCTACTCCTAACTTGCGACATATTCGCACGTGTCAACTAGTTTACATCTTACCACGGCAACATGAATGTTGTAAATGTTGTTATAATGCGTCACTTTGTAATTTTATTTGAGAAAGCAAAGTACAGTACACAAAACACTGGCTTGTTTGTATCTCTCTTTTTTCGGTTTAAGAAGGAATAGACATCATTTAATGTGTGGTATATTATGATCCTCCTTGATATTTTAGTTGCTTTTTGTATGTAAATAAACGATACCAGGAACTGGCACATACTTTCTCACAAACATATTTAAATTATTAAACAGATTCACTGTGACTTCATAATCGTAGGAGGGGTAGGAGAGGTGATAAATATTATTATTTTTAGCTAGAGAGAAAACTATTCGATCGATTTCGAACAAATTTGCACCAAACACGTCAATTAGGCCTGTATAGATACACGAAAAAAGGTTTTGAAATTTTTTGAAAAACAACCCCCTTTTCGGCCAAAAATCTCCCAAAAATCAGTTATTATTATTATTATTAGCCAAACGATAATTTTTAAGAAAGATGCTGTTTTTTTGCATATGGTATGGTAACTTAAGGCTGTACAAATAAGCCAAATTCTATCAAAATCGTTACATCCGTTTTTTTTTTTTTTAATAAATAATAACTGATTTTTTGGGGTTTTTTGGCCATAAAAGGGGTTGTTGTTCAAAAATTTTCAAAACCTTTTTTTCGTGCATCTATGCGACCTAATTGACGTGTTTGGTGAAAATTTGTTCGAAATCGATAGACTAGTTTTCCCTCTAGCTTTGTATACATACAGGTATATAGACAGACATACAGACATACAGACATACATTTTGTAAAAAGGAACTTTTTTTGACTCAAGTGGTAGAAAAACTGATATTTCCACAAAAATCTTAACATCGATTTTATTGCGATCACTATGCTTTCTCCATACTATAGAATAGTGAGAAAGTAAAATGTTGCTCGAAACATTTCCGATTGAGAAGAATCTTGTTTATATATAAATTTCAATAACAAAGCATTCAATATTTTACGGTTTCCCATCTTTGTATTTGAATCAGGTAATTTATTACTTTGCAATAAACAATATGTTTTAATACCCTCACTACACGTTCCTATGAAATCAAGATTTACATCTGCGAAGGAACAGTGATATATCTGTGGATTCTAGTCTCTAAAGAGAGATATATCTTGATGAGGCGAAATAAGATAGATACACTTTGCTCCGATCCCCTAGAGACTCCTAGGTATATATTCCAGAAATGAAAATGTTCAATAAAATATCAGGCTTTAAATTTATTTCACCTTGTCTGTCCTTTGAAACTCTCAATAAATGTAGTATATTGTGCTATTTCAAATCCATTTTTATATTTTTTATTGAGAAATTTATTGTGATTTATTTTTAAGATATTCCGTTGGATTTGGTTGGTATACGCAATTCAAAAAATGACAGATGTTTTTACAAATTAAATTACTTTGCTTTGACTGGCTAGATTATCTTCGATATCAAACAGGAAGGAAACAGGTAATCAATTAAAGTCATTCCTATTTGTATCATTATTTTAAATATTAATACACTTAAACAATGTATTCCTTAAATGATTATTTACAAGCGTCTCAGTGTCAATACAAATATATGTTTTATACGTTTCCATAATAAATAATAGTTCATAATACCAATGAATACTTAAATGTTCATTTAAGTATTCATTGATAATACTCTAAAAAAAGGATTAAATTTTAACCAATATTAATTTAATACAACTTTTGTAAAACATTATTTTACAAATTAATATCTTAACCTAGGCAAAGGTAACTCAGCTTTTATTTAATAATACTTTTAAAAATAGTTAGCTTTCAAAGACGGTGTCTGTCACTCAGTGAACCGTGAATTGCCTGTTGGATCATTTGCTTCATTTAGAAGTAAATGGGCGTTTTGGTAATATTGCTTGTACAGGTGGAAATTATATGTGATTAAGCGGTAGCTGTATGCGCAGAAGCAGGGACGGCCAATGCGCATGCGCTAACAACGTGTAGGTCAGTGTAGCGAGTCAGTCGGTGACAGAGCTTCGTCTCGTTGTCTAGTACACCACCGTTCCTAAAAACATTGTAGTGTTGACGCCCCGTGTTTATTTATGTGATAAGGAAACAATTACTTAGTTTTACTCTGTTTGTGGTGTACAAACAAAAATGGATGTGCATCCGAGTTGTTCATCCGAGAGTAGGAAATCGGTGACACAGTAAGTATACATACAACATCCAGAAGAAATAACAAGTTCGCATTTTTAAAATAATTTAGAGGGAGAAGAAGCAAAGAAGATAAAACTGACAAACACTATTGCCAGCAAAGGGAAGCTAGATACAAAATATACCAAAAAACAAGACTAATAAAATGAAAAATGATAAAATACAACATAATACTGTAGACACCAGTAAAGCGAATGAAGAAAAATATTGCTTTTATTGTTAAGAAAAATATGGGTTAATACAAGAGGTTTGGATTAAGTGTGAGTTATGTTTTAAATGGGCACATAAAGACTGCATAGATGTGGTAAATATTTTACGAGTATTTGTGTGTGACATGTGCCACTAAAATCGGACCTTTTTTACAATGAAATCAAGTTGAATAACGAATTTGTATTCCCTAGATTTGTTTGTTTAGTTTTTCATAATATCTTTCTATTTTTTTTTAAGCATTTTCTGATTATAGTGCACTATTTTATTTATCATCTAAAATTAAAATAATATAGTGGCAAGTACTGAGGGTTTGAAATAAACAGTACTATTTTGTCAATCTACGTTGTATTTATTAAAATATAAAATGTCCCAACTTGCCCAGAAACAGTTGCCTATCTTTCTCCTTTATAAGGGGCAAGTTCAGCCAATAAGCAAAAATGGTAAATCGGTAATAAACGCAATTTTGAATAATAAAATTGCACAATAGATATATACTATTCACAATAGTTTTATTTTATATTTTAGAACAAAAGATTTTTTTGTTATTTTTTGTATGTGATTTATGAACAAATATGTTTTAAAATACCAAACTCGCTCCCGTCTCCCCTACATGTTATTTTGCCAACCTATCACAGTAGCCAAGTTTTAAATTTCACGTATGGTCTAATTTCAAATAAAATGTGTCAATATTTCATAATTCATTAACGTTTATTGTTATAATTTTAGATAATGGTTCCAACTTGCCAACTGTAACAATGCAGATTCGAAACTTAGATGATAACTGTAGTTTAAAATTATTTAAACTGGTCCACGAAGGTCATTACTGATCTAATGAGGTTTGCTTTCACTCAATGACTCCACAACAGGCCACGTGCAATTTTCACCTTTACAACGGCTACTCAATTCAACTGACATTATCAAGCAATAATCGATCTACTTTGACTCCAGTTTACAATGAATGGCCTATAGCCTGTCATATCACAGTCATAACACATTCGTTATGTTCGAGTCTCCATTAAATGATGTGCTAAGTTTATTCAGCAGGGTTTCCTTATAACGATTCTACACAAAAGTCACTTTTACTATTTTTCAAAATTTTTACGCTTTTTTTATTTTCAAGTTTTTCACATTTATAATAACTGAAAATATTGGCTTTTTTGTAGCATGTGTTAACATCTCGCTTTGCCAGAAGGAGGTAATATGCAATGTTAATCGAACTGGCTGTTCCGTTCTAAAGTACCTTCTAAGTAAAAGGTGAAAGGTAAAGTTTGTCTTATTACAGGGTTTTATCTCAGTTTGTAGTAATACGAAATGTAACAATTAATTGGGCTTTCAATTTAAACACCAATTAGCTTTAGCTTAAAATTACCATTAAAACTCGTAGTAGCCTAATATAAATTGGATGTCCATTTCAACTTGGCCACTATTGGAATCGCCAAAAGTAAAAGATGTACAGAAACTATGGGGGACTTCATCTACTTTTTAGTGACCATTAAAAATATGAATTTGAAATTTCAAAAATTAGCCGCCATTTTCCGATATGGAGGACAACTTTCAAATTTCTGATGAGCACCCTCTATTGTACGATGATTTCGGATTTTACAAGTTATTTTAAGACTTTTTTGTTCTTGGTGTTTATTTTATATGACTAACCGTATAAACGTTAGAGGGGTAGACAGTTTTTTTAAAAACATCCTGAGCTGATGATATTTAGATATGGAAACGTTTTGAACAAATTGAAACGCTCTTAACACTAAAATGAAGTTGATAATAGATGTTTAATATCAGCTGAATCGCAATTCAGAATTCAGTCAAATCAAAAAACTATCATAAAACATAAGTTGTTTAGTAAAACAATTTGAAAATCGGCCGCTATTTTAGAATATAAAAATATTAAAAACTGTACTTTAAAATTAGAACTTGTAGCCTAATAAACAGAGAGCTTTCGAAACAACAATTTGTACAATGACGACCAACAGCTGAATTAAGGTTTTACAAAATTAACAAAAGCCGTATTTTTTTATTTCAAAAAGTTATTTTTGTGTCTAAAAAATGCTTTATTAGTGATAAGAGCGTTTCCGTTGGTTCAAAACGTTTCCATATCAAAATATCTGCTGTTCTTAAAACTTTACACCCCTGTAACTTATAAACGGTTAGTCGTATCAAGAAAACACCAAGTACAAAAAAGTCTTAAAATAACTTGCAAAATCCGAAATCATCATAAAATACAGGGATTTCCATAAGGAATTTGTGCGTCATATTGCAAAATGGTGGCCAATTTAAAAAATGTTAAATACATATATTTTTAATGGTACTAAAAGTAGGTGAAGTCCCCCATTCAAAGTTTGCGGTACATCTTGTACTTTGGGAGATCCCAAAGGTGGCCCAGTTAAAAAAGACTTTCTGTATAGTAAATACATTCATGCTTAGTAATTCCTTGTGTAAAGTTAAGTTTAAAGTTAAATAGATTTTAATTAGATTGTAGGAAATAAGTATGCAGTACAATCAGCTTACTGTTTATAATTTCTTAAGATTATTTAAAAAAGAAGATAAAAATATTTTGTTATTTTAGTTTTTAATGGATCTTTTGAAAATAGCAGTATTGGCATTTAACACTCTCTAATCAGAATTCACGCTCTGTTTAAATATATTCTTTACACTTAGTCAGTGACCCTGTGGTGCGGGACTGAAAACGTGAGTCCCAGCTTCTTCTATAATCGCACACTTAACCATATCTCTACTCTGAGCATCCATTACACAAGTGAACGAGAGGACTTTTGCAGGTTGGCTAGTAGTACCAGAGCCGGCTCAGCGAGATCGTTAAAACGTGCATTTATAATCTTGTGCTTAGAATTCTATCAACTCCTATAAAAAGCGAGTGATTAACACATAATATAACAGCTGATTTCACCTATCATCTGTAATTCTTAAAACAAACGCAGCGTAGATTATACTTTAGGGTTATGTTTACAACTTCAATCATTATAATTTCTTGTGAAGATGATTTTTTTAAATATGAGTTATAAAACTAATATAGGCTATAATACGTTATAAGATTTGCTTTGATGTTATAAACCAGTGGTCTTCAACCCGCGGCCCGTGGGCCGCTTGCGGCCCGCCGTGTATATTTTGGTGGCCCGCCGAATGATTTTGTTTCCAAACAAATAGGAAAACATTGCAGCACTGAAGTTGGCCAATTGCTTCGGCCGTAGTAGGGAATTTTCGTTAAGTGGCAACCCTGATGCTCAAGGTCACTCGTACCATCGCAACCCACGCCAGTGTCATTGTCTCAGTCTGTTTCACCTATTTCTATTGTCTGCCCGCAAGTGAATGTTAGTTTAAGTTTAGTAAATAATGGCTTCGTGTAGTAAGAAACGGAAGATTACCGATGAGTGCCGAGTGTTTCAAGAAAAGTGGACTGATCTATACTTTTTTGTAAATATAAAAAACAAACCAGTTTGTTTGGTTTGTAATGAGTCTGTCTCCGTAATGAAAGAGTACAATTTAAAGCGGCATTATGACACAAAGCACGCTTCCAAGATGGACGCAGTACAAGGTCAGTTTAGATTGGATAAGGTGCGAGATTTAAGGAAAAAACTTGAGAATCAACAATTTACGTTTACTCGGCAAAACGCCGAAAATGAATCAAGTGTTAAAGTTAGTATATCATTTCTGAACAAATTGCTAAGCAATCAAAGCCATTCACAGATGGTGAGTTTGTAAAGCAGTGTATGGAATCGGCAGCTGAAATCCTATGCCCAACACAAAAACATTTGTTTTCAAAGGTTAGTTTATCTGGGGTCACAGTTGCCAGAAGAATTGAGGAGCTATCTCAGGATATTGAAATCTCACTTAAAGACCGTGCTTCAAAGTTTGTTTTTTATTCAGTAGCACTTGATGAAAGCACTGATGTTACAGATACAGCTCAGTTAGCCATTTTTATTAGAGGAATCGATCAAAATTTCTGTATTACTGAGGAAATGGCAGCACTATTTCCAATGAAGGGCACTACTAAAGGCACTGATATTTACAAGGCTTTGACTTCAACTTTAAACCGGTTTGGCCTAAATCTGGATAACTTGAGCGGTGTTGTAACTGATGGGGCCCCAGCAATGACGGGAAAAAATGAAGGTGTTGTAGCTCTGATTAGAAAAGATGCAAGTGAAAATGAAAAGTTCATACAATATCATTGCATTATCCATCAAGAAAATTTGTGTGCAAAAAGTGTTTGTTTCAAAGATGTCATTAAAGATGTGACTAAAATCGTGAATTTTATCAGATCACAAGGACTGAACCACAGGGAATTCAAAACCTTCCTTAGTGAGATGAATGCAGAGTATAGTGATGTAATTTATTACACAGAGATTCGTTGGCTCAGTCGAGGAAAGTTTTTAAAAACGGTTTTTGATTTGAAAGAACAAATCTGCATGTTCATGGAGAGTAAAGGGAAGGCAGTTCACTACTTCAAAGATCCCAGTTGGATGGCTGATTTTGGGTACCTAACTGATATTTCAATACATCTCATTGACTTGAATATTAGGCTACAAGGGAAGAATGCTTGATACACAATCTCTTTGATCAAGTTGAGGCGTTTGAGAGGAAACTTAGTTTGTGGAAGAATCAAGTACAACAAGGCGACTTCACACATTTTCCAACACTTTCACAATGTGAAGTTCAAAACAAAGAAAAGTACAGCGAAGCACTCTCCATGTTACAGCAAGATTTTAGCAACAGGTTTTTAGACTTCAAGCAAAATAAAACTATGATGAAGCTTTTTTGTGCGTGCTCCTTTCAGTGTTAATGTGGAAGACTATTCCGGAAATATACAAATGGAACTTATTGACTTTCAGTGCAATAGCGATTTACAGGAGAAATTAAAAAACTTTAGACTTCTGGAGTTTTACTCATTGTATGTTGAAGGTGATCGATTTCCAGCAATCAGATCTCAAGCTCTGGCCACAGCATCTCTTTTTGGCAGCACTTACATCTGTGAGCAGCTATTTTCAAGAATGAAGAACGTGAAATCGAAACTGAGAAACCGTATCTCTGACACTCATTTAGAGAACTCTCTTCGAATTGCCACATCTGACATAAAAGCTAATGCTGACAGATTAGTAAAAGATAAACAATGTCAAATTTCTCACTAAACTACAAAAGTCACAAATTTGATGTTTTCAGTTTAATTTTGAGTTTTATAACATGTTTAAATATATGTCAAGTAGACCTATATTGTTTTCAATATTGATGTTTAATATAGTTATCAACAAATATAAAATGTTATAACAAATTCATTTAAATCATTTTAACCTGAGACAAAATTCACACACATACATATATATATGTATATATGTATATGTATATACACGCTTAATCAATGCGGCCCTCCAGTCCTCCATGACAATAATTTGGCTCTTAAATAATAAAATGTTGAAGACCACTGTTATAAACTGTACATAAATACAACCTTTTATCATCAATATATTTGTTTAAACAAATTTAAAGATAAGATGTATCTATTCGTTAAACTTTGGAAACATTTGTACATCTTCGTATAACACATATAAACATACAGTATTCGATTATTAATTTCTTCACTATAATATTAATAACGTCTAAATCATTTGATCTATCAATATGAAATAAAAAGCTATTAAAAGATAATACTTTTATCTCTTTAAATATATTAAATAAAAACTTTCTTTCGTATATAAATAAAAAACTTTAACAAATAGGCCTACAGTTGTATTATCCTTATAACTATATACATTTACCGATTTAAAAATCCACGTCAGAATAGTTAAGTAGGCCTAAATAAAGTATGTTGTTTTAAAATAGTATTTTTTTATGATGTACTTCTGATGCGTATTTAATTAATCTGCTTGTGATTTTTCACGGGTGCTAACTAGTTAAAAATAAATAATCTGAAAAATTACTGTAAACTATTGTTTGAAAACTAAAAACAGTTCAATAAAAATAAATACCTAATAATTTTTACTTAAGTAAATCTTTTATTAAAGTAGTTGCCGTCGATTTCTTTCAATTATGAGGTATATGTCAAGAACACACAAACTTTAAGATCAATTTAAGAGGTTACACAACCTTTTAGTTTAAAAAAAGGTATTCGTAACACGTTAATTCGAATTTTATGTTTTCGCTAATTTAGGCAAAGTAAAAAAGATCCTTAAAATGAAAGTAAAACCATAGAATAGATAGACCATCATAGATTGTTATGGTTTAATTCTTAAGTAGTCATTTTGAATTCACGTGAACTTAGGCCAGGACTGAACTTAGGCACCCAAATAAGATATTAATCAGTTACAAAAACAAGATTTTGTAAACAATAATAGTTAAATTTGTGTTATGACTTAATTGATTAGTATTGTTAATCGAATGCACTTGTGATAAGTATAACATTTTATAATAACCTTAAAATATATTGTATATATATAAATAAATTTATAAATATATTTCTATAAAACTATTTGCAAAGCTAGCAATATAAGGGGTGAAATAAAAGTCAGAAGACACCCCTACAATTATTGAGTAAGTAATTGGTAAAAAAAAACAAACTAAAGCAATGTTTACTAGGTATTAAGATGTACTTTTTTATGCATAAGACAACGTTGTTACCAAAATAGGAAATTTTGGGGAGAGCTCAAAAATTTGAAATACAAATCCCTGCCTCATTTTAACGGTACTGGTACAAAAATGTAAATGACGAAAACTAGAACTTATTCCTATCTAAAGTTCTTCTAACTTTCTAGTGAGTGATTGGTGAGGAGCCAAATCCAATGAATGTTTATTACGTATTATAATGTACTTTTTTATATATGGGGAAACTATGTAGAGGCCTTAAATTTGCACTGATAGTTTTCTCTTGTTTAAAATGAATGGTCACATGACAAGTGTTTGCAAATTTTGAGCTGACCCAATATTTTAAATTGTTGAATGGAGGCAAAGTTTCCCCATATGTAAAAAAGTTAATCCTAATACCTAATAAACATTCCTTGGATTTGGCATTTCCCAATCACTCACTAAGAAATTTAAATGACTTGAATCATTCTCGTCTTTAACCGTAAATAACTTTAGATAGGAACAAGATAGGTACCTCTAGTTTTCGTCATTTCCATTCTTGTACCAACACCTTTAAAATGAGGGGTAAGAAGGCAAGGGTTTAAATTTAAAAATTTTGAGCTGCACCCAAAATTTCCCATTTTGGACATGGTATCAACGTTGCCTTATGTGTAATTTGTTACCTGGGTTTGTTTTTCTCCAATAACTCACTCAAAAGTTACAGGGATGTCTAAAGACTTTTATTTCACTCTGTATAGTTTTTCCAAGCTTCCATGCTAAGATCTTGTAGTTTGATAAAATGTTTAATCTTATGTAGTTCTATATTTGCTTGAGTGACAGGACAGTTAACATTGGTTTAAAACTGAAACGCATACAGCAAAGACAGATTTTAAAACGGACAGAAAAGTTGTATTATAACAAATAGCGCCAAACCTGTTTATATAATTAAACAGCATTAGGCACAGGCTTGTGATTGTAATCGTATTACCTGCCTAATGAACTAAATTAAGCCACAAAAGCTCAGGACCATAATATATTATTTAATCCGTTTGTAGAATATTTAATGTTTTTGAAGCAGTGTTTATGACTGTTTAAAAGCTAATGCCATCTTTTATACAGGGTGTCCCACAAGTAGGCCTAAACAGCCAGACTTCGGGGAATGTGAGTTATTTTGTACAAAAAGCAAAATGGCGTATATCTAAAAAAAGTAAGCGTTTTCGGTCCTGTGTTTGTATGACCCATAGAACCATTCCCCAAAGTTTGGCTGTTTACTTAAGGGACAGCCTGTATAGTTTACACTTGGAAATAATAGCCCAATTAGGTGGAAAAGGAAACCCTTGCTAATTTTACAAAATCTGTACATATTGTTTTATAAAGTTTATTGCAACTGGTGCACCTTCTATATCGCACAAAAAGGTATTATTAAACTTTGAACAATTGTTTTAGCATTCTATTTTTCCCTTTATTAATTTCAGTAGACAACTAAGAAAATAAGACTTATTCGGTAACAGTATGTATAGGCAAAACTAATGTACTAAGTATAGATCGAGGACTTTAGCTGTGCGCGCGGGAACCAGGTACCCGTAGTGGACGAGGTCTACAAACATTTGGTGACTCACCGGGCACAATAACCAATTGACACTACCCGGCCAACATCCACTCTATGTTTTATGCACGTGTAGTGGGTGCCTGGTCGTGCGCGCAGCTAAAGTCCTCGAGCTGTAATGCTGGTCGTCCACTAGGTCGGTGGAGAGACGCGGCGAGGCACCGTGCTGTAGAGCCTCGTCCACTCAGAGCGCGGCGAATACGAATAGTTTTCTCTCTAGATAATAATAATAATAATAATAATATTTATTAGTTAATCTCCAACTTTAATAAAAAAAACTCTCCGACCCCACCCTACAAGTCACAGTGAATCTGTTTAGTAATTTAAATGTATATGTGAGAAAGTATGTGCCAGTTCCTGGTACCGTTTATTTAAATAATTTTTTATCTAAAATTGTTCTCTGGCTTAACTCAAAATCAATGATTGCTATTTGTTTCCTTATTCGATAATGGAAATATCAAACATTTAAAAGGATCATCACATTCGAAGTTTAATTACCTTTTAAATAAAAGTAATTTCAATAATGTTTGAAAAATTATGACGAAAAAATCTACGTTATTGTGGAAACATGTACTCGCCGAATGTTTGTTCCTACTCCAATGTTTAGCCTGCACTCGGGTGATTATCACATCAACGTGTTGCTCGCGGAGGAATATTAGAAAAATAATATATCCGTTAAAGTTCAATTTGTGAGATGAAGCTGTGTTTAATAACAGATACTACCATGCATTATGTCAAGCATGCACATTTCAGTACGTCTACAGTCAGGAAGCTGCCCTATATTTGCTAGCGAAAGAATGAAAAACTATCAAACCCAATGCAAGTAGTTTACAGCTCTGCCACCTCGAGAGCTGCGGTCAACTTAAAAATATTTTTTCATTATTGCCAAACCAATGTTTATTTTGATGAATTTTTATGAACGTTGAATGGTGGCATAAACTTAGCGGGAGACCCTACATCGTCTCTTGATAGCACAGATAAAATGTTGAATTATAGCCCATCACTTTCCAAATTGAATGTATTTTATAAAATTATTGTCTTGACCGTTTATAAAATTATCACTATGAAAGGGTTTACCATAATGTTCACGTTACAAATTAGAAGAGACGTCTTCAATGCATTATTTGAACATCGTATCATTTACATTAATTCAAAATGTACTTTTTCAGAGAATTTATTGGTCTTTTTTTCCAAAAAGACAACAAATTGTTCCACTAATTAGCATACCAACGCTCTTTGACAAAATGGTCTCATTTCACAGGTAAATTAAATTCTGTATCCACCAGTTAAACAAAAAACTGCCTCCATGTCATCAATTTTCATTCCCCCGGTGGTTTCCCCGTCTGTGTATTCTGCTTGTGACATAGATTGATACAGTGTTCCAGGGAGGTTGTATGAGCTGCGGTGCGTGACGCACGGAGTATTAATCGAGTAGCGGGAATTCCACCCCTTTCTTACTCCGAATGTTACAATACCTACCGACACATCTATGCGTCTTAATGGTGCTCATCTTTCAACATACTTTATCCGATGAATCACAGCACACATGTTGCCTGACGGATCACGCGAAATATTAATTAATCTAATCCACGTCTATTGCCAAAACTCGGATCTTTACGCAGGCGTAATAGCTTCTGCCGTTTTGGCAATACATTTACCTTAAATGTAAATTATACTAACAGCTCTGTAACAGATGTAATCTATACTAATATTATAAAAGGCTAAAAATTTTTTGTATGTAGCGGATAATCTCTGGAACTACTGCACCGATTGAAAAAATAGTTTTACTGATAAAAAGCTACACTATCCCTGAGTAACATAGGCTACAATTCATTTTGATGAAAATATCTTTTTATTTCAATATTTATTTGTAAATTTAGTCGGAAATAAACTTAGGTTAGGCCTAGATTGATGATCAACACGTGTATTTACATTTATTACCATAGCATGCAATTCAATAAAGTAACAGATAAAACAGCTGTTTGCTCCAATATTTCCATTAACAGCTGATTTCAAACTTTGAATGAAGCAATTATTTTTGTTAGGTTATTATAACTTTTAGGTTAGGTTTTTAAAGTGTAGACTTGAGCCTTGCTGGTTCTTTTAACCTTTATTATAGCTGCTGTTATAAAATATACGAAATAATTTGATTTGAACATTTAACATTATTTACCATCTTAGCTTTGGGGTTATTATTAATCCTACACCTTTATCATATAGAAAACAACATGATTTTGAGTATAGAAGGGTTCCAACGAGGTTTCCCCTAGTAATTTTTTAAACGCAATTATGAATGCTATCATAGAGACAAATTTATTTTTATTGTTAGTTTTTTAACACTTTATTACATGACGGTAACATTTATGAGAGTGGGGGAGTAGCACAGCGCACTAAAATTAAACGTCAGTAGGTAGACTTGAACCATTGTACCTGGGTTGCAATTTAAAACTGTGTTATTTATTTTTATAGGCCTACTATACTCTAGGCAGTAACAAAACTTAAATCGCAAATCGAGATTTTTACTCGTGAGTAGTATTTATTCCTTATAGCTAAACACACAGTTTTTAAACTTTAACTTCTAAATATAATAAAAAACAAAATATTGGTCCAGCCTACATTCTCAAAGCTTTAAATAAAGATACTATTTGAATTATTTAAAAGGTAGTTTAGGATTTGGCACCTGATGTTTTGTTTTTCACATGTCAAATTAGATAACTTAATTTTTATTAAAAACGAAAAGTTGGTTCCAGTTAAGATCTGTTGCCATTGATATTTTCACATGTGAGTTGATATACTAAATGAAATAAAACTCTAATAGTGTAACACAAATGTCATGAAACAATGATTTACTCAAAGCCGTCATCAATGAAGTTATCTTCAGTAATGCAAGATTTATAATAAACAAACTGTAATAACTTACTGTGACTATAACTTCAACTGTATAACTATAAATTATAGTTTAATTATTGTACTTCGTGCCTTACTAAAGGTGGTGAAATTGTTATTGAAAACAGTTTAAGTAACTAAACGTAATAATTGTGAGAATTTATGTTAGAAAGAAATAAAACACTGGATTTCATCTAGCAAACCTAGTTTGTCTCGTGTTATTTATCGATCGTACGATGCAAATATCCGCAAACGAGAAGCAAATTGGTTTACAAGAGAAGCCGTGTAAATCATTTAACCAGTTAGGCAGACGTTGTCTGGTCAAATAAGTAAACCACATTGTTTTGTGCAGAAATTACAACGTCAATATACTGTATTTGTTCTTCTTCTGCTGAGAGTTGATTTATTATAAAACATATTATCAATCTATCGATCTCAAGAAAGTCGTATTCATTTATACAAAATAATTTAAAATGTATTTATTATTTTAAATCACAAAACTAAGGAATGAATGGTTTTGTTGCCTAACATAAGTAATCAGAAATAAGAATACCACAAGTATTTATTACATGGGTGCTACAACTTAAAGTTTTTTTTTTTAAGTCCACTGGTTCATCCGTCCGTTCAGTTTAACATTTCAACACTAAATTGTGAAATTTTCTGTTTTATTTGTTGAATGTTGTTTTTAAAATTACATTTGTTTGAACCATTGTATCAACAAAATTAAATGACCTTGTTAACGTTCATCCCGTAAAGTGTTATCTTTACCTAAAGAGACTCGTGCTAAACACTAAACACTATTACATATATATATATGCTCACACTTAGCATATCAACGTACAACATATACAGGTGTTATTAAAATAAATAACAAACTAACATCTTTCTCATCTCACCCCTTACTTCTTCTTTTGTTTTGTTTAAGGGTGTTAAATTTAATACCACAAAATGGAAGGTACACTGGTAAAATAATTTCAAGTAGTATAGGCTAAACATTTTCATACATACACGACAATTCCTTTAAATAATTTCACCATCTATATCTGAAACTTATAATCTATAAAAAGAACTTCAAGTTTATATGCAACAAAATTTTCTTGATCAATCAGTTACGTATTTTTTTCATAGATTGTTTAAGATGTTTGCCAAGTAATTATGTTTGTTTAGATTTAATGTTAGGCTCGGTTTGCCAAGTAATTTTTTGAGGCGAACGCAGGTTAAATGCAAAATTATATAAGAAACGAATATTAAAGAATAACTGCGGTTATATATTTTTTTATTTTTTTAAACAGAATTTAGAAGCTCTACTAGTTAATAATGAAATTGTACTTGTAAATATATTTAACAAATGTCTATAAATGTATTGATTATATATAGACTTTGTTGATATGTTAAATAAAAAAAGTTAATTAATGGACAGTAAAGTTAGGTTGAATGCGATTTATTGAAAATTTAAAGTTCAAAAACTAAATTCAATGATTATTTCATATATAAGTATTAACGTATACAGGGTCAGTTAGAAGTCTGGAGACACCTCTCTAACTGATTAGTGAGTGGGTGGAGAAAATCAAAATTTATTAAATGTTTATAAGGCATAAACATTTACTTTTTTTATGTATGGG
This sequence comes from Philaenus spumarius, assembly GCA_018207615.1. NCBI lineage: Eukaryota > Metazoa > Arthropoda > Insecta > Hemiptera > Aphrophoridae > Philaenus > Philaenus spumarius. Next base: position 139,597 of record JAGFPH010001766.1, on the reverse strand, counting down.
GCTCCTATGCTCCCATATCCAAAATTGGAAATTGTGGTGACTGCTCAAACTTTTTTAATGTAGACCCCAACCGAATGACTCCTCATTTTGAAGGTCTTTACAAAAGAAATCAAACAACGCAAACTAGAGGTTTCTATCTTAGGCCTACCAAAATAACAACAGTTAAAAGAATTAAAAAATTTGGGAAATCCTAACTAAGAGAACATCATTTCACAAGTAGACTTTGGCCAGTCTGAACTGTTTTGGTAGATTCTTGTAGAGTCTTATCAGTGGTTGAGTAGTTTTCATTCTAATATCAGTCTCTTCCCAGTATTGTTCTGAGTAACATCTTGCTTCTACTTTATCATAGAGTTAAGTGATCTGGAACGTATAGCAGTGTTAATGATGCTTGGTTGTGGACGTCGCGGTGTTCGAATCCGATCTTAAAATAAAGGGAAAAATTATTTAATGATTTGTTTCCCGATCGAGACACCATATTAAGATCTGTTGTTGAAAAACAATTTGAAGAAACAGGCTCTGTGAAGAATAGTCCAAGATCAGCAACAACCGAGGAACATTGTATGGAAATATTGCAGTCCGTTGTAGAAAGCTTATTCTGTGTCTAGACGATAAAATTAGGTACTTTTCAGACATCCTAAAATGTTTAAGATTTTACATCAACATAAATACAAACCATAAAAAAAATCACCTTGTTCACAAGTTGAACGAAGATGACTCGAGTGCAGAGTTTAGTTTTATGATTAAATAATGAGTACAATTTGATAACATTACAATTACATTAACTGTTATGCTTAACGGGGAAACATAATTTGCGTCTCTGGAGTTATATCAACCAGTACTGGATGCGAGAACAACACTCTCAACATCTTAAAAAAATCAAAGTATGGTTAAGTATGGTGTGAGGACGAGTATTGAATGGTATTGAACAATTCTTCATTAAAGGGAACCTTGCTGCTGAGGTGTACTTAGATCATTCCAGCTGTCCAGGAATCCATAAATGATTTTGATCAAGTTTGGTTTCAGCTAAACTGAGTCCTCCACATTATAGCCGGCGAATCCACCAGTATTTGGATAATGTATTTGAAAATTGGTGGACACGGAGACGTGGACGTGAGTGGCACCGGACTTGTCACCACTGGACTACTTCATATATGATCAAGTAAAAGTCAGCGTTTACAAAACAAAACCACAGCACATTAATAATCTCAGAAATCTGATTGTACAGGAAGCCAAATGAATTCTTTAAAAACCGTTGCAGCGAGCTGTTTCACATTTGTACGCCGCACTGGCGCTTGTCATGAATTTGAGGATAATCAATTTGAGCATTTCCTGTGAAATTTTATGCTGGTAAGTTTTGACAACAGCGACTGCTTAAAAATTTTAGTAATCGTAGACAGAGATGTTTGTTTAAAGTCTAATAAAATTTCATTTGATAATTTTAGTTGTGGTTTATTGGCCATCTTTTTGAGTAGGGTTAAGATAGAGACCTCTAGTTTGCGTTGTTCGTTTTCTTGTATCAATAACTTTAAAATGAGGGACACACGACAGGTACATTTAAAAAATTTGAGCAGTGCTAAAATTTCCAATTTTTGATATGAGGACAATGTTTGTCAATACATAAAAAGTAAATTTTAGACATATTATACAATATATGAATTTTGCTTTTTTCTACCCCCTCACTAAACAATTAGAGGGTTGTCTTCAGCATTTTAACTAAATAGTTTAACAAAGATTATACATATCGTTATTGAAAGTATTAATGATCTGGTAAATTATCATATAATTCTGGCTCAAATCATTTACGCCAGGCATGCAAGAGTTTATTAGTCCCAAATTGCACATATTTTAGGTTGGCAGATTTTAAACAATTATAAAATTAAAGCCCTATGGTGTTAATCAAGTGAAATTTAGTTAAAGAAAGTTCCAATAGAGCACAAAGCTTAAATTAATAATGACTTTATTGGAATAAACATTTAATTAAAACAACCAAAAATTTTACTGTTTTCTGATTTTGCATTAAAACATCAAATCACATTGGCATTAAAAGTATCCGACTTCATACTTTCAGAATATTATTTGTCTATTAATTCAAACTTAACTAAATCAATTATCGAATTATAATGCTTAATATAAAATCGATTGAAAAAATAATGAGATTATGCGAATAATTTGTAAAAATATTTACAGATTGAGTTGTATTTATTATTTAAATACGACATTGTTTAGTTTTGCAAGATTGATTAAGTAGTAGTTACTGAATCTTTCTGTCTTCTTCGTGCCCGCCCCATTCGACTCCTTATCAATCACTTAAGTTATCCAGTTTGCTGGATTAATCTTGCTACCCCTGTGACCCTCCCTTAACCTGTCATTTAGTCACGTGCATAGAAAGGAGATTTCCGTGTTATAAAACTGCTGAAATCACTCGACACAATATTCGAGCCTACACTTTGTTGTCGGCCTCAATGAACCCTTAACAAACAGTACTTTGGTCGAAAATAAAGGAACAATGCTTTTACATGA